>OZ023239.1:20865581-21025309 GCA_964006365.1 Trididemnum miniatum
TGGGGGTGGCGGTCATAAGGTTAAAGGTCAAACGTCAATCAAATAAAATGATCACAAATCTGATCAAACGCTATTACTTGAGAATGGCAACTGGTAGGACCTTCAAGTTTACGGAGCAGATGCATCTCAACAAGGGTACAAAAGCACCAACAGTGATTAGTTTTGTGTGACGTTACTTGGGGTCAAAGGTCAAATACGCAAATATGTCGTTTGGCAAATAACTATTGATGGAAAACACATAGGAACTTGAAATTAATAGGGTTGGTGTGTCTTGATATGTCCTTGCAGTGTACCAACTATAAACGCTCTATGTCACGTGACTCGGGGTCAAAGGTCAAAAAAACCGAAAAGTGTTGCCAATATTGCGCAGCCTAAGGCTTTTGAACCGCAGATGCTAGAGACTTGAAATGATCAGGGATGGTAGATCTTATTGGGAACTTGTGCCTAACAACTTTTGGGGGGTGGCGGTCGTCAGGTTAAAGGTCAAAGGTCAAAAAACCAAATTTACCAAAACCTAATAACTTTTGAATGACTACAGGTAGGACCTTCAAATTTTCACACTATATGCATATCAATGTGGGGAACAAAAATATGCACAATATTGACCTGTTTGTGACGTCACTTAGGGTCAAAGGTCAAATCAACGAACCTTAGCAGTTTTTTGTGCATTTGATGGTTTTTGAACCGCTGATGCTAGATACTTGAAAATCCCAGGGATGATAGACTTCCATGTGATCTTGTGCCTAACAACTTTTGGGGGGTGGCGGTCAACAGGTCAAAGGTCAAACGTCAATCAAGTAAATTGACAAATAGTTTGATCAAACGCTAATAACTTGTGAATGGCAACTGGTAGGACCTTGAAATTTACAGAGCAGATGCATCTCAACCAGAGTACAAAAACACCAGCAATGATTAGTTTTGCGTGACGTCACTTGGGGTCAAAGGTCAATTACGCAAATATGTTGTTTGGCGTATAACTATTCATTCAAAACACATAAGAACTTGAAATTGATAGGGTTGGTGTGTCTTGATATATCCTTGCAGTGTACCAACCATGAACGCTCTATGTCACGTGACTCATGATCAAAGGTCAAAAAACCGATAAATGTTGCCAATCTTGCGCAGTCTAGGGCATTTGAACCGCTGATGCTAGAGGCTTGATATGTTCAGGGATGATAGACCTCGACGTAAACTTGTGTCTCACAACTTGCGGGGGGTGGCAGTCAAGTGGTTTGGGGTCAAAAGTCAATACTAAGAAAATGTTCACAAGCTCATAACTGTTAAATGACAACAGCTAGGACCTTCAAATTATCGGAGGATATTTATCTCAATGTGGGTAAAATATCAATATAATGAAGGGTTACTCCAGAGCGCCTGACTTGGAGTCAAACGTAAAAAACGTGAAATTTCAGGAAACCTCATGAAAGTCAAGCAAATTTATGTAATCCGTTAGAAGGCAGTAGGGAAACATGTTTTTGAGCTATTTTGGCTTAAAACTTTTCCATTCGTGAGTGAGCCGTATGAGTTTGTGGTCAAACTGACGTTTTAAGCAGCAATAAGGGGCACATGGGAATTGGCCAAGTGGTTGGTGCATTGGACTCATGACTTAGCTTTGTGGATTCCTCGCATTGAAACTGTGTTCGCATTGCGGCGAAGAGTTTGCTAGAGTAATAGCTAGCATAGTCCGCTATCAGATTATCAAGCTTGTGGTTTCGCGAAATTGGTTGTAATTGCCGTGTTTCCCCGATAATAAGACCTACTCGCAAAATAAAACCTAGCGTGATTTTTGAGGATGATTTTAATGTAAGCCCTACCCTTAAAATAAGCCCTAGTTGAGAGCGGCAGAAAGACGAAAAAGTCAAACATTCTTTTTTTATATTTATTCAAACTGCTTTAATGCGGTGTATGCCATCCTTTTCAAAAAATTCTTGAATAAATTGTTGTTAATGAGTTTCTGAATAAAAAACATGTTAATGGCAAGTAAATGTAGATCTTTTTTCGTAATTTCTGTTTATTTAAAATCTCGTAATTTTTACTTTGTAACTTCATTTTTTGATATATCAAAATAATACATCCCATTTTATGCCGCGATTTCTTGGCCCTTAGAAACGAGCACAAGCTCCATGACTTAATTTCGTTTTGTGTGAATGCAGTCGTCCTTGCAGCTGCACAAATCCTTCAAGAATCATGGCGTTTATTGTTTGAATTTACTGCAAGATTTGCCAGCTTGTTGGAAATGTCAGACAAACAAAATGATTTTGCTGCAGACTTGTGTAGCATTGTGCCGGCCGATTAGCTCAGTTGCTAAGCCCACCCTATCGGTGCGGGAGGTGTGAGGTTCAATTGCCTGGTCGGCCAAATCGTCACAGTATCGCCAACGGCTCGCCACCGTTGCGACGTTTGTTCGGAGTTGTGTAGCCCAAGCGCTGCGCCGCGTAAGTGGCTCCGCCACTTGTTACACGCTTGGGCTTAATATCGCGAGTATAATGAAGATTTGATTTTTTGTGCAGCATCATCACTGTACACGTGAAGAAATTTAAGGATAATAGTTTTATTGAGATTTCGATGACTGTATTACAGAAATGTAAGAAGTCGTTACAATATTATTAAGTTTATGGAGCACAGGCTGCAGGAAATCAAACTTACTTCATGTGTGATAATGCCCACCTATACTTTGCAGGGATTTGTTGTTTTTTTAAGTTGTAAAAGCGAAGTCGCTGTGCTGTTCCCTTAGACGTTTGGGTCCCTAGTAAGCTTGATCGGGAAGCCATAAGCGGGTGCTTGCAGCTGCCATCTAGTTGCTGGTGTTTTTGTACTCTCGTTGAGATGCATCTGCTCCGTAAACTTGAAGGTCCTACCAGTTGCCATTCACAAGTTATTAGCGTTTGATCAAACTATTTGTCAATTTACTTGATTGACGTTTGACCTTTGACCTGTTGACCGCCACCCCCCAAAAGTTGTTAGGCACAAGTTCACATGGAGGTCTATCATCCCTGGGAATTTCAAGTCTCTAGCATCAGCGGTTCAAAAGCCTTCGGCTGCACAAAAATCTGTTGAGATTCGTTGATTTGACCTTTGACCCTAAGTGACGTCACGAACAGGTCATTGTTATGCATATAATTATTCCCCACATTGATATGCATACACTGTGAAAATTTGAAGGTCCTACCTGTAGTCATTCAAAAGATATTAGGTTTTGGTAAGTTTGGTTGTTTGACCTTTGACCTTTAACCTGACGACCGCCACCCCCCAAAAGTTGTTAGGCACAAGTTCCCAATAAGATCTACCATTCCTGAAAATTTCAAGTCTCTAGCATCAGCGGTTCAAAAGCCTTAGGCTGCACAAAAGTTGGTGTTGAAAAAAAAAAAAAGAAAAAAAAAAAAAAAAAGAATTTTTCGGAAACAAAATATTTTTTTTCTAGAAAGTGGGGGGCTGCCGGGGAAAGTTAGGGCGACCAAGGTGTAGACCTAGGTGGGACACACATTTGAACTCTAGGTCACTTTTGAATTGGAACAGTAGTTTAGCAGCTACAGCTGCTGGAAGTGTCAAAAAGTGCACAAATGGCCAAACAAAAACAACATGGCTTCCCTTTTCGGGAAGCCACAAAAAAAAAAAAAAAGAATTTTTCGGAAACAAAATGTTTTTTATCTAGAAAGTGGGGGGCTGTCGGGGAAAGTTAGGGCGACCAAGGTGTAGACCTAGGTGGGACACACATTTGAACTCTAGGTCACTTTTGAATTGGAACAGTAGTTTAGCAGCTACAGCTGCTGGAAGTGTCAAAAAGTGCACAAATGGCCAAACAAAAACAATATGGCTTCCCTTTTCGGGAAGCCATAAAAAAAAAAGAAAAAAAAGAATTTTTCGGAAACAAAATATTTTTTATCTAGAAAGTGGGGGGCTGCCGGGGAAAGTTAGGGCGACCAAGGTGTAGACCTAGGTGGGACACACATTTGAACTCTAGGTCACTTTTGAATTGGAACAGTAGTTTAGCAGCTACAGCTGCTGGAAGTGTCAAAAAGTGCACAAATGGCCAAACAAAAACAATATGGCTTCCCTTTTCGGGAAGCCATAAATATTGCTTTGAAAGCTGAAACTTTGCATTCATGTTGAAAAATCGACTTCGTGAAATAAACCGTTTCAATATTTTTAGTTTATTCAGTTCGTTTTTATTGCAATCTTTTTCGTTTCTTGTTTGTCTATTTTTTTTTTGAGTGACTCTTCATTGACAATATGTAATCCTGCAGCTGTCAATTCTTGTATCACTTCGTTTATGTTATGTTCTCTAGCATTTTTCTTCATAGTTTTCATTACCAGTGTCCCACAAAGCTTCGAAGTTTCTGTATGTTCAAGAATTTGACAATGTCTTCTTCATATCATTTTAAAATTTACCACTTTGCCATATCCTTTTTTGTAACACCCGGTATATTACTTTTTTTAACCCGTAGACTACATGCTGACAATATAAGCTCGCGAATGCTTTGTGGCACCCAGTTGCGTAACTAGGCCTATTTTGGGGGGCAAATGCCCAGTTTTTTTCAGGTGTTTAGTGGTGTATCCAGGGAGGGGGGGCGCTGGGGCCAAATACACAAAACTTTCGCGGCGTAAAGTTTTTTTTTTGCTCTTCGCTTGATTTTGAGCGGAAAATTGCACATCTGCGGACGTGACGGTCTGTTTTTGCTCTTCAAATTCGCTTTTTAACCCTGTAACTTACCGTACCTGTAAGTTTCGCGGACTCATCCACGCCCTTCCGCGGACTCGGGGTTGAAAAACACTGCTGTAAATGAAGTTTACGCAAGACATCGTCTTAATGCCTATCAACAAAACCCTGGAGAATCTCTCGAAGAAAAGCTATGTTGTCTTCCGCGTCGACTGGTGACAAAGAAAAGGTAAATCTGTATGTTGTTAAAATTTTTAAGTGCCTACTGTAATTATGGGGACTCAACCTCAGCCCAGATTAAAGAACGCTACGATACGAGACGATTTCATTTCCGGGTTACAATCAGGGCACATTAGACAGAGGATACTGGAAGACAATGTTCTACGACTAAATGATGTGTTTGACAAAGCTCGGAGACTGGAAGATGACCGCCGAAATGCCAGCTTATACGAAACAGTGCAAAGTCGTGGATTTGCGGAAAATACTGCTGCTTTAAGGGCGAATAAGGAGGAAGCATTAACCGAGGAAGAAAAAACAACTAGCGCCGAAAGCTGTTCGGTATTGAAGCAAGCGCCCTGTTTCTTTTGTGGTGGTCTCGTTCACAAAAGAGTTAATTGTCCAGCGAAGCAATCAACGTGCTACAAGTGTGGGCAAAAATGCCACTCTGCCGAAATGTGTCGTTCAACTTGACGAGGAACATTTCGTTCCGCAACAGCGGTAACTGATGACTATCTTGATTTCCAGCTTGCTATGTTGTCTTCCGCGTCGACTGGTGACGAAGAAAAGGTAAATCTGTATGGTTTGGTCAATGGGACGCTGGCAAACTGCTTGTTGGATACCGAGGCCAAGCATAATCACATAGACAATAATTTTAGGCAACGAGCGACAATCAACGTAATGGGTGAGAGCAACATGAAAGTGGATTTGGCCGTTAAAGGTGCTTCTGTAAAAACCCAAGGCGTATGCTCAACATCGGTTGATTTGCAAGGCCGTGAATATTCAGATGTTAACTTTTCAATAATAGACGGTTTGTCGTGGGATGTTATTCTGGGACGAGATTTTTTATGTAAACACAAAAGAGTAACCTTTATGTTTGACGGCCCCCAGCCACCGTTGAATCTGGGTGCATTGAAGCTTCTTAAAGGTGTGGAGCTTGTACGACTATTTGAACATCTAACCCCCAACTGCAAACCCGTGACTTCCAAAAGAAGCAATTATTCAAAAACTGACCGATCGTTTATCTTTAATCAAGTGTAGCAGCTTTTGAATGATGACATTATTGAGCCCAGTTTGTCACTATGGCGGGCGTAAGTGGTTGTAGTAACAAGTGAGCACCACAAGAAACGTATGTGTATTGACTGCAGCGAAACGATTAACAAGTATACGTACTTAGATGCGTATCCGTTGCCAAACATACAAAACATCATCAACGAAGTGTCGCAATACAAGTAGTTTTCAACCTTAGATTTGCGAAGTGCCTATCACCAAGTATTGCTCTTGCCTGAAAAAAAGAAATATACTGCGTTCGAAGCTGACGGGCGCCTTTATCAATTCAAACGAGTTCCGTTCGGCTTAAAAAATGCAGTTCCTTGCTTTCAACGCATAGTGAATGAAATAATTTCTAAGTTCGAATGTAAAGGTACTTTTGCGTATCTAAATGATACAACCATTTGTGCAGGCCCGTAGTTTGCGGGGGGACTTGGGGGGGCATTGTCCCCCCAAGCTTTTGAAAACTTTTTTTATTTTAGCACCAGTATATCTCACAAAACCACGTAACCCTATTTTGAACAACCCCCCCCCCCCACTGCGACTGTTCAGCGTCTCATTCAGAACAGTCGTGGTTCAGTGGAATACTCATTTTAATGGCATTCGCAAAACAGTCGCAGCTCAGTGGGATACCGGCTTCAGAGAGATAGCGGCTATGCTGCTGCCATATTGCTACTGTTTTCATGAACGAATCATTTTTATCTTATGAATGCGCTCAGTTTACGTCACAATTGCGTTTACGAGTTTTAAAGTTCTGGTCTTGACATCACAGTAGACTTGTCGATAGTTGACATTGTCCTCGCTAGATAGTCCCCGGTAGGCCTGCAACGAGTAGAAAATGCTTATAAATTGTCTAGTGGGGGCGAGAAGAGAAGGTAATATATAAACGTACTAATAACCGATTTTCCCAGGTTGCGGACCTAGCCTCTGGGTAGTGCAGAATTTAGCTTTCAAAAAAAGTTTGATTGAAGTAGACTAGCAGTAGTAGCTGTGATTAACGTGGGCATAAGAAAAGGAAAAGTGGCAATTTCATCGCAAAGTGGAAATCTTTTCCATGTGAATTCAGAATTTTGAAATAGTGTAATTTTTCATGTCCAGTTCCCAACGTGGCAATGGTTTTTTGGTATTTTTAAAAATGCTGCGCTTGAAAAAATTGATTAAGACGGTAAAAAATCAAAACGAGACTCGTACTGAAACACTGATTGTTTGAAGCCGAGGTGCGAAATATCGAACTCACAACAATACTAATGTAAAAGCTATTAAAAATACTGAGTAATACGCACTCCAGCAAGGACATTGGACCTTGACGAACCAAAATTGACATTACTTACTAGTCCACCAACATAGCCGTTTGTAACACTAAAATTTCACGGAATGTTTATTTCGGTATTTTTGATACTGACTTGAAATGGCATCGAACCTTTGCGTTTGTCTTGTAATCATTAATACTATCCGTTTCTTAAATCGTACGTGTAATTGCTTCGAGCTTGCGCGTTCTTTCGTTGCCGTGTGATCATGTATTGTACCGCACTGTTAAATTGTTCATCGTGCCTTGCACACAGTAGTGTAAACTTTAAGAGTTGTTACTCAATGCAGATAGTTTGCTAAAACTTTGTCAATTTTACTTTATTCAGGTTTTCCTGACTTTTTAGTGTATTAAACCTTAATATGAGGAATTGTAGTTTGGTATACTCTAAAACAATGTAATACACTAACATTGCCAAGGAATTACAATAACTGAGATATGGATGTCAAAGATTTACGACCCAAAGTGTTTGCAGCAGATCCAGAAAGCAGCGATTCAAAGAAACAGTGGTTGCATTGGCGTAGATCGTTCACTACATATATTGGTCAGATGGGTGAGCTGAGCGACGAAAATAAGCTGAATTTGCTGATCAACCACATAGACGCCTCTGTTTTCGAGCTGATTTCTGAAGAAACTACGTTTGCGGGGGCAATCGATCTCCTTGCCAACATTTATGCAAAAGCACCTAGTCCTGTTTTCGCTCGATATGCACTCAAGTCGTGTAAGCAGGAAGTTGGTGAAACTCTTGATATCTATTTACAAAAACTAAAACGTCTAAGTAAAGATTGTGACTTCAGGGCCGTGACTGCGCAACTCCACCGAGACGAAGCTGTTAGGGACGCCTTTATCGGTAGAATGACGTCAAATGCAATCAGGCAGAGGCTACTAGAAGATCACACTCTTACGTTAGAGGCTGCGTTCGACAAAGCTAGATCTCTCGAAATAGCTCAAAAACATGCTGAAGCGTACCAGAGTAACCCTGTCCTACAGCCTACTTCTGGGCAAAATGTGGCAAACCTACAACCCCACTTAAAAGATGACGTTTCAGAGTGCGCTGATCCCAGCTACAACGCTGCAACATCAGAAAAGTGTATGTTCTGCGGAAATAGGCGCCATCAGCGAAAGCTATGTCCAGCTAAAAATTCGATTTGTTTTAAGTGTGAAAAACGGGGACACTTTGCAAAAATGTGTCGTTCTCGAAAATCTCATTTGAATGCAGGAAGTAATTCATCCGCGGCCTTGTGCGGAATCAAATCTGAACCTACCGATGATACTCACTCCAAAGTTAATGTGCCGATGTATGTCAATGGCGTTAAGGCAAATGCTTTAATAGACACTGGGTCTACGCTCAGTCATTTAAGTAGGGAGTTTTACAAACGTCTTAAAGTAGATTTACAAAATTCTGATTGTTCTATAGGTTTGGCGGTTAAAGGCTGTACCTCTCCAAGCTTAGGTAAATGCGCAGCTGAAGTTGAAAATTCATGAATCGCTCATGCGGTGTCGTGTTGGTAGCAGTACATAACAAAGACCGTACTGAGTGCAAAACTTGGGGTAATACGACTTCCCACTTAGATATCGGAAGACTAAGGGTTTTCAAGCTCACCCATATCTGCCGAAGTAAGCCGTCTTCTCAAAGAAGGTTTAATCGAGTCAAGTAATTCACCATGGCGTGCCCAACCTCTAGTAGTTACACAAGAAAATCATAAGAAAAGAATGGTGATTGATTACAGCCAAACAATCAATAAATTTACGCTACTTGATGCCTATCCTTTACCGCGGATGCAAGACGTCGTCAACAAAGTTGCTGGATACCGAATTTATTCTACTTTGGACCTCACCAGTGCATACCATCAGGTTGAACTTCCCTCTTCGGACAGACTCTATACAGCTTTTGAAGCTGACGGTGGGCTCTGGCAATGGAAGCGAATTCCTTTTGGCCTGACCAACGCTGTACCCTGCTTCCAGCGTATCGTAGATGACATCATCAAATCCAACAACTGCCAAGGGGCTTTTGCCTACTTAGATAACATTACTGTTGGAGGTGCAAACCAAGCTGAGCATGATGTTAACCTTGCTAAATTTCTGGCTGTCGCTAAAGAACATAACTTGACTTTCAACGAATCTAAGTGTGTTTACTCTACGGACACTATCGATTTGCTTGGTTATCGAATTCAGAACGGCACCCTACGTCCTGATCCTGAACGAGTCAAAGCGCTTCAAGATCTTCCACCTCCTAAGAACAATAAAGAGCAGCAACGAACAGTAGGTCTATTTGCTTATTATGCGCAGTGGATTTTTCAATACTCTGATAAGATTAAACCGTTGCTGAGTAATAATGTTTTTCCTTTAAAAGGCGAAGCTTTATCTTCATTTAACAATTTGAAATCGAATTTGATAAATGTGTCACTAGGTGTGATAGATGAACATGTTCCTTTTGTTGTAGAAACCGATGCTTCGAATGTAGCTGTTTCAGCAACTCTTAACCAAAATAGTAGGCCCGTCGCCTTTTATTCTCGAACGTTAAATAGAAGTGAATTGGCTCAGTCTAGCGTCGAAAAAGAAGCTACAGCTGTAATTGAAGCGGTAAGAAAATGGAGCCATTTACTTACGGGCCGACGATTTACGCTCGTCACGGACCAACGATCAGTAGCTTTCATGTACGATTGTAAGAGTCGTGGAAAAATTAAAAATGCGAAAATTTTACGTTGGCGTATTGAGCTCTCTCAGTATAATCATGAAATCGTTTATCGTTCTGGAAAGTTAAATGCCACTGCAGATACTTTATCTCGTGTATATTGTGCCAGTTTAACTAATTCTGTATTGTATGATATTCATGCTGAACTTTGTCACCCAGGTGTAACTCGTATGCATCATTTTGTTAAGTCTAAAAATTTACCGTATTCTTTGGATGAAGTGCGCAAAGTTGTGAATAATTGTCGTATATGTGCTGAAGTGAAACCGAAATTTTTCAAACCTGTGAAGTCGCATTTGATTAAGGCTACTCAACCAATGGAGCGACTTAGCTTAGACTTTAAAGGTCCCTTGCCATCCGCTACGAAAAATAAATATCTTCTTACCGTTGTAGATGAATACTCTCGATTTCCTTTTGTGTTTGCGTGTTCTAACTTGGAATCGAAAACTGTTATATCTTGTTTAATGCAAATCTTTTACTTGTTTGGTGCGTGTAGTTATATCCACTCTGACCGTGGAAAATCATTTATGTCTTCCGAATTTGTATCGCACATGCATAGTTTACGTATTGCCACCAGTAGAACATCCGTATATAACCCCATGTCAAATGGCCAGTGTGAGAAATATAATGATATTATTTGGACTGGCATAAAAGTTGCCTTGAAAACCCTTAGTCTTCCGATATCTAAGTGGGAAGTCGTATTACCCCAAGTTTTGCACTCAGTACGGTCTTTGTTATGTACTGCTACCAACACGACACCGCATGAGCGATTCATGAATTTTCAACGAAGGTCAACTCTTGGAATTTCGACCCCTTCTTGGTTGTCATCTCCAGGAACCGTTCTAGTACGGAAGCATGTCCGAGGAAGCAAGTATGAGCCAGTGGTTGAAGAAGCTGACCTGATTCATGCAACGCCGAATTATGCCTACATTCGGTTTAAAAATGGGCACGAAGCAACGGTATCGCTTAAAGATGTGGCTCCAACACCTAATCAACCGCCCATAATAGACGAGAGCGATGTTTATCCTACCAATGAAAGTAACAACTCCAAAACTCAGGATTCTTTGCATGTTGAAAGTGAACTTGTTGATTCTGAAGTTTCTAACGAAAACAGACGAATAAATAATCAATCTATTGAAGAAAATGACGATGCCGATTTGCTAAGTCATGATACTGACAATGAGCAACTTCCGTTGAGACGCTCTAACCGCAGTCGAAAAGCACCGGACCGCCTTATGTATTACCACTAGTGGAAATCAGTAGATGGGGTGAATGACTTGAAATGGCATCGAACCTTTGCGTTTGTCTTGTAATCATTAATACTATCCGTTTCTTAAATCGTACGTGTAATTGCTTCGAGCTTGCGCGTTCTTTCGTTGCCGTGTGATCATGTATTGTACCGCACTGTTAAATTGTTCATCGCGCCTTGCACACAGTAGTGTAAACTTTAAGAGTTGTTACTCAATGCAGATAGTTTGCTAAAACTTTGTCAATTTTACTTTATTCAGGTTTTCCTGACTTTTTAGTGTATTAAACCTTAATATGAGGAATTGTAGTTTGGTATACTCTAAAACAGATACTAAACTTACCCAAGTTTTTCTCAACAATTTACTTTAATTTTGACCAAAAAATCTCGTCAGATATGCGCCAGAATGCACGAAATTGACTATATTTTCAAAAAATTTTCTGGGGGGATCACCCCCCAGACCCTCCTTGAGAGGCTCGGCCCTAACGGGCCTTCGCTCTTCCGACTAAACTAAACGTCTTATCGAACCGTTTGTGATGAGCCCCCCCAAGCTAAAATGCATAATTACGGCCCTGCATTTGTGGACATAGAAGTGAAGAACATGACGATAATTTGAAAGTATTCTTAAAAGCCGCTAAAGAATGCAACCTCACACTAAATGAGGATAAGTGCATGTATACAGTGAATTCTGTCAAGCTGCTGGGTTATCAAATTTTGAATGGAATTTTGCAATCAGACACTGACCGCATAACACCAATACTTGAACTGCCAGCTCCTACTAATTCCAAAGAACTTCAGCGTATTGTGGGTACGTTCTCTTATTATGCGCAGTGGCTGACAAAAATTTCGGACAAAATTAAACCCTTGATTAATGCTGTTAAATTTCCGTTATGTGATGAGGCTGAACAAGCTTTGAAACTGCTTAAAAATGATTTAGCTACTGCTGCCTTGAATGTGATTGACGAACATTTGGCTTTCGTAATCGAAACAGACGCTTCAGACAATGCTGTTCTGCATGTGGGGCCCCCATACCATATTTATGCTTTTGGCCATGGAGGGCCCCTGCAAATTTTTCGAAAAATAACAGTCGCAAAACTAGCAAACAAACGTTTAGTGGCATACCAAGGACCAGGGGAAGATGTGGGTGCACCCCTCACCAGCAATTTTCAACAATGCTTTGGACAAATAAAGTTTTTCTATACTTTCGAACCTCTTCATAACCATGGGTGCAAATCCATGGAGGGATGTATCCCCCCCAATAATCCGGCAGCATCCCCCCCCCCAATATTTCCATGTCCCAAAACTGGGAATCAGCGAACGTGATGACCTTTTTTTGGTCTTTACTTCATTTTGGGCAAAAAATTAGGCATCTGGGAACGTTATGACCTGTTTTTTTTGGTCTTCACTTCATTGTGGGCAAAAAATTGGACATCTGGAGACGTGTCAGTTTTGCTAAATCATCCCCCCAATATCAAAAAATGGTCGATTTTGCTAAATCATCTTCCCCAATGCTCAACATAGATTTGCACCCCTGTTCATAACAATAAACCTTAGTCGCCTTAAGCATGCATAATCGAAACTGTGCTTACAAAATGCATCATATTTGATGAAGAATTCAAAGTTAGGGGCCAAAAATATGAACAAACTTTGCCCAAAAATTGTTCGAAAAGCGCTAAAATGACCATTACAGTATGCAAATTTTCAAAAATTTCTCGGGGGAGCATGCCCCCGGACCCCCCTAAAGTCGTTTTTGTTATTGAAGTTGCTTAAAATAACTCTGGCGGGAAAAGATTGCGCTTGAAAAAGTAACCAAATTTGGTGCACTCTCCCTGAAAAAAATTCTTAATACGCTCCTGACATGAAACATTTTAAAAAGAACTTATTTTCGCCCGTTTCCGGGCCTACACTTCTTTGTATTTAGTTAACATTCAACCTAATTTAAAATCACACCTCCCCCCCCATCAAAACTTTATGGATCCGCTCCTGCCATGGGCTCCTCATCCTCAAGTGAAAGGCGCAAAAATAAATCTTAAAAACGTTTTTACGTCGCATAGATAGCGAAATGTTAGATTAGGGTTTGCTTGCAGCATTATTTTAATGGGTTTGGAAGGGACCTAGTTAAACAGATTACTAAACCTTGTTAAAACAGAAATTTTAAAGGCTCAAAACGCAAAAAAGCCTCCAAAATAAAGTCAAATTCCGCAAAATTTTCTGGGGGGGCATGCCCCCAGACCCCCATAGCTTGGCATCGCCCCTTCGGGGCTCGCTCTTTTGCATCACCATCCAAGAAAAAAATTTTAGGGGCCCCCGAAAGATGATTTCGGGGGGGCCCCGCATTGCCTAGTTTCGGCCCTGCCAAGCTGTAAAGCCCACGCTTAAAGCATACAAACTGAGCAAAATCAATATGCATTACTGTATGATTTTGGCTGCTGTTATTTGATATTGTTTAATGATTTATATCCAAAACTATCAATTGCACAAAAAGACCATGCCTTAACCTTTACAAAAATATTTTTACATGAAAGTTTGACAGGATTCTTCATAGACATTTTGAGGCCCCAAATTACCCCCAAAAATCATTTCTAGATGTTTATAAAACCGATTAAAGATCTAAAAAAACATCTGAAATGATTATTATGTGAGCTGATTATTTCTGTTTTTAACTGAAGCTTCTGATAAGGATCATGAAAATTTTTAAACAGCAAAAAATCAAACTTTTTTTGAAATGCTAGATAAAACAAAAACATAAGGAATTAGACTGCATAGTGTATCATATTCTGGAATTGCAGAATACTGGTAGCATTGTAGGTGAAATAAATCGTTGCATAACAATAGTAATTGTGATAACAATAGTATGATAGTCAACAATTTACAAACCACATACGGAAAAGTAGATAGTTTCTTGTAGAATACTGTTCATAAGCCTCATTTTGGGCGTATAAATAACAATGAAGATTGCAATTGACATGAAGAAACTTTGCAAATCTGTATGCTGTTAATGTTTAAGATTTTGGGACAAGTTAAATTTTTAGTTTTCATGCAATTCTTCATTCAGTTTTGGGGACTCAAATTTATCATCATCATCAATCCAGTTTTAATTCGGTTTTTTCCTCGTCACCGAAGGTGGCTGAATACACCTCATCCCCTCCGCGATTGCTTTCACTCCTTCCCTCCATCTCGTTCGATCTGCAGCTTCTTCGATCTTTAACCCGACTTTCTTCACACTCTCTTCCACCTGCGTCTTCCATGTCATTTCTTCACACTCTCTGGTGTTTGGGGACTCAAATTTATTCCCCCAAAAAAATTAAAAGAGCTAATAACTTATTTGCTTCATGAATTATCTTAATGTAAATCTCAAAATTAAATTTCTCGCCTCCAAAAACGTATATTTTGACCCCAAAACCAGTTTTCTATGAAAAGTATGACCTCCAAAGAATCAATTTAAATTTTGGTGGTCTCATGCCTGCCATCTAGTGGCGATTTTTATTATTATCTTCTCAACCAGAGAGCGTATTTTTAAAAAAATTTTTCGTGATGATCAGTGATGAATTTTTTTCCAACATTGTTTAAAGCAACGACTTCCAAAGGGTCGGGTATACAAGTGCCACAAAATTTGTTGAAATATAATGGAACTGCCTTTACGTGAAGTTTTTGAGCCTACAGTATTTCATTGTTTTGAAAGAAATATTGCAGTGCAAAAATGCATTATCAATACAGCTGTTTTCTTACAAAACTTATTTTTTTGTGTTGAGTGAAAGGCAAGCTAACTTCTCTCGTACTTTGACTGCGAAGCATGAATGCTGCATGGTAACTGGAGGAACCTATTGAAAAATTATTTTGATGCTAATCAGCTAAAGCATTGTTATTACTTTGCTTTTTTGAGGTCAATCATGAGGTTTTCGGTTGTTTTTCAGATCTCTAATTGTAATAATTTTAAAAAATTTGCAGAATAATCTTAATTTAGTGAAATCTAACATCTGCAAACTTAAGGTGATTTTCTAACAACTGCAGTCTAATTTAATATCAAACTCGATATTTCAATGAGGCTGTATAAGACTGCAGCACTGTTCCCTCCAAGTTTTTAATCAGTGCAAATTTTCCCAAATGTTAATTTCAATAAAAATTTGCTCAAAGTTCGGGGGTTTAAAGAAAGTTTGATTCAATTGTTGCCTCAAAGTTTTATTTTTTGCTTTTGCTATTCTCCTGATTTAAGTGATATTGGTGACAATTTTTGGTGCAAACGAATAAATTTGACTTCAAGTCAAGTTTCCAGAGTACGAAACATTTGTTTTGCTCTAAAATATTGAACCCTTTGATTCAGATTTGGTCAAAAATCACCATTGCAATGGGCAAACTAAAAAAAAATTGCAAAATTTTTCACTTTTTTCAAACTTTGCACCTTAAGGGGAACAATGCTGTGCACTGTTTCAACTGGTGTAAGTGCTTGATATTATGCAATAACGTGATGCTTTTCAATGTTTATCTTTTTTCTTTACTAAGATGTAAACGATCAGCCTGTGGATACAAGTATTTACTTTCTACCTAGTACTGTGCTGCACCTATCACCATCCTGCAGGGTTCTCAGAGTTCCGGATTTTGCCGGATTTCTGGCATTTTGCACTTCAAATTGGCACCTACCAATAGTATTCCAAAAATGCTTTTTTCTAAAAGCACCTACTCCCCCCCTTACGTCTCATCTGCCAGGATTTTTTGCGTTAGGTACTAGACTTTTCTCTCTTATGCATGCGTTTTTATATGAGTAAGAAAATTGATATGATCATCTGCAGTGGTGTAAAGTCTCATCATGCTGCAGTGAAACTAACCTCACAATTGTAAGATTTTTGACGTCATAAACTATGTTGACAGACAAGCAGCTCGCTTGTTATAGGCCATAAAAAATTGAAATAGCATAATTGTGACATCACACAATGTTGCATCGCGGCATGATCCCTGCGTAACTTTAGGTTTTTGCACTTACGCGCTACCAACTAGGAAGAGCTTATTTTGAAGGTTTGAAATGAGGGCTTATGAAAATGATTGTCGAAATTCAGATTCGGTTCGGTTTAAGTGAAAGTGATTAGGTCTAGGTTTGGTTTAAGTAGAAGTGATCATAGGCGCATGCAGGGTGGGCACGGTGCCATGCCCCCCCTTTTGGCCTTGTAATAAGGTGCTAAAACCTAACTTTCAGTCTATAGTTTCTCAAACTAATAATGGTTGCAGCCTCCTTTCACTTATTTTAGCCAAGCTTCTGCTTTTAGACATAACTGCGAGAATGTTTTTGCATTGTCCATTGTGACTGCGCTCATTGCACGCCCTTTTTCGACAAAAAAATGTGCTAGAATGTGTGTTTTTTTATGTAAAAACCGTAAAAATTCGTTCGCGACTGGAGGCTATGCCTCCGTTAGCCTCCGCCGGCTGGGGGCTTTGCCTCACAATTCGTTGGCTGGGGGCTTAGCTGGCCAGCGGCTGGGTTGGCCGGCAGCTGGGGGCTTCGCTTCAGAATTCCCCTTAGCCTCCGGCAGCTGGGGGCTGTACCTCCAGACCCGCTATTGCAGCCCCCAACCCCCTTGCCAAATCCTGAGTGCGCCAATGGAAAGTTATTGTCACATGTCAGGGCATTTTGTGTTTGTATAATACATTGTACATAAGACATTGTTACAGCATTATACAGTTAAACCAGGGCCGTAGTTATGCATTTTAGCTTGGGGGGGCTCATCACAAACGGTTCGATAAGACGTTTAGTTTATTCGGAAGAGCGAAGGCCCGTTAGGGCCGAGCCTCTCAAGGAGGGTCTGGGGGGTGTTCTCCTCCAGGAATTTTTTGAAAATATAGTCAATTTCGTGCATTCTGGCGCATATCTGACGAGATTTTTTGGTCAAAATTAAAGTAAATTGTTGAGAAAAACTTGGGTAAGTTTAGTATCAAAAATACCGAAATAAACATTCTGTGAAATTTTAGTGATACAAACGGCTATGTTGGTGGACTAGTAAGTAATGTCAATTTTGGTCCGTCAAGGTCCAATGTCCTTGCTGGAGTGCGTATTACTCAGTATTTTTAATGTTATTTATTCTTTAGTGAATAGAGCTGGGCATTGCGCTCTCGTTCAATAAGTTGAAGTTCGCCAATTTTTTAAAGTCCGAGGTTGAGTTTAGCATTTATTTTCAAGTTCCACTTCAGAGTCTTAGTTGTTTTTTTTAATTGGGCGAAATAACCAAATACTTCCGTATTGTAGTTCACATCTCTGCGTGTATGGCTAACAAACGCAGTGCTCTCACAGCTAGGGTTTCCAATTTTCTGGACTTTTTAAGGAACCGGGAAAAATTTTACGCGAAACCGATTCCTGGGCTTATTTTGTATTAAAAAAATTAGCTAATTTAAGGCAAATTATATAGGTTTACCACTCTGCATTTTTTCTGCGGACGCCCATGGTTGAGCAGATGTAACTGCAATAATAGGATAGGTAGCTAGCTTACTACCGTTTATTTAAGAAGCGTACCGGTACTAATAAGTTTCCTTTTCTTATGCCCACATTAATCACAGCTACTACTGCTACTGCTAGTCTACTTCAATCAAACTTTTTTTGAAACCCACATTCTGCACTACCCAGAGACTAGGCCCGCAACCTGGGAAAATCGGTTATTAGTACGTTTATATATTACCTTCTCTTCTCGCCCCCACTAGACAATTTATAAGCATTTTCTACTCGTTGCAGGCCTACCGGGGACTAGCCCATCTAGCCAGGACAAGGTCAACTATCAACAAATCTACTGTGATGTCAAGACCAGAACTTTAAAACTCGTAAACGCAATTGTGACGTAAACTGAGCGCATTCATAAGATAACATTGAAAAGATTGCCTAGGTATCTACTCCAAATTGACTTGAAGGTAGGATCACATATGCCAACTTCCAGGTTACTCGGTCTGCTAAGAGGCTCACATCTAAAGTTACTCCGGTTGACATGATTTGGGCAAACGACTAGGAGAAAAGCCACAAATAAACTGGTTAGAGAATCAATTTGCCTAGGCTAGGTCAAAAATACGGTACTCCACTCAAGCAACTCCCACCTCTTGCACCCACAAGGCCATCTACCCAAATGCAGCTGCAGACGCGTTTCGACCTCTTTAGGTCTCATCAGTGCAGCATAGCAACAACCCCTTCAAAAAAGTTAATTCCTACTTATATTCTCCCCAAAATTTCTTGCAACCATTCCTCTGCTAAATCCCCGCTACTATCTAATTGCCAAGATCCAAACTAAACCCTTGCCACCATCCCCTCCTCCAATTTTAGACTAATTTCCTGTTACCATCTCCCCCCCCCCCAAAAAAAAAAAAAAAAAAACTCTCAATAAAACTAACTCCCTGCTATAATCCACTGAAAAAAGCCTAGTAATTTCGGGACAAGAGTAAAATCCAACATTTCATGTTATTGAGGCTCTATGACGTAAACAGAAGTACAATTCAATTTCACGAAAAGTCACTTCCTGCTCAAAGAAAATCGGACAAGCGTTTCCAAACAAATAAGGAGCTGGGTTGGTTTCTTTTCTTCAGTAGTGAATTGCCTTACAAATCCCTTTTCACAGAAGAACGCAATAGAACTTTTCGCATTGGTCTTGACAAATATTAATCGTATTGTTCAAGCTGACCCTGACCTAGCAATGTACAACATGCAAGGAACAATTTTAACGGATCATGAGACTCCAATTATCAGAAACTCAGAAAGGAGTGATATCCAACTTGGCTTCAACAATAGAAAAATTTAATAATGACACCGCTTCATTGAAGATCAAGAACTCAATAGGATTGATCACTCAAAAGATGTCAAATGCTTAAAATAACATTGAAAAGATTGCCTAGGTATCTACTCCAAATTGACTTGAAGGTAGGATCATATATGCCAACTTCCAGGTTACTCGGTCTGCTAAGAGGCTCACATCTAAAGTTACTCCGGTTGACATGATTTGGGCAAACGACTAGGAGAAAAGCCACAAATAAACTGGTTAGAGAATCAATTTGCCTAGGCTAGGTCAAAAATACGGTACTCCACTCAAGCAACCCCCACCTCTTGCACCCACAAGGCCATCTACCCAAATGCAGCTACAGACGCGTTTCCACCTCTTTAGGTCTCATCAGTGCAGCATAGCAACAACCCCTTCAAAAAAGTTAATTCCTACTTATATTCTCCCCAAAATTTCTTGCAACCATTCCTCTGCTAAATCCCCGCTAGTGTGTTAGAGGTGGGGTGTTAGACAAGTGTGTTAGACAAGATAAACTGCCACCCATAGCCACATTGTCAGTTTGCTCAAAAAGTTCTCCATTGAATGAGAAGGCGCCTCCTTGAACTGTCCATTTTAACAATTTCCTCATGTTATTTTTATCTATTCCTTTACTGTAAGAACAAAATCTGTGTCATTGTCGAATAATTTATCCAATATTAAATCAATAGTATAATCAACCGGTATGTTAGTAAAAAGGCTAATTACATCAAAGGAAACCATTACCTCATTGTGTAAAAACTTATCTTTCATGTTATTGACGAAGGTGAATGAATCTTTGAGATTCGTCGGATGTTCTCGAAGAAAACCGAGATTTTGTGAGAGCCACTTCGCGCATTCCTGATTGTAACTTCCGGTTGCCGATAGAATGGGTCTAAGTGGAACTGTCGGCTTATGTATTTTAGGTAGGCCATACATAGCCGGTAACGAGGTTGCTGATGGATAGATACGCCTGTAGTCATCTTCCTCAAGAAGCTTTTTAGATTTAAGGCGTCGCAGGAACCTTTGAAATCTGCTGAGATTAGACAAATTATTATCTGACTTAACGCGAGAGAACTTAGTCTTATCATCAAGAATGTGAAGCATTTTAGCCTGATAGTCACTCTTATTCATAATTACTACTCCGTTTCCTTTGTCGGGTTTCGAGATCACTATCGAAGAATCATCACGTAATGACTGGAGAGCGTTTCGCTGCATTTCCGATAATGATGATGGGTGCCTGCCTTTTTGTTGAAAAAATGTAGTCACGTATCGTTCATATAAACCCATTAATTTCTGCTTAAATACAATACGGTTAGAGTTATTCAAATAATATCGGATTTGCTTATCGGATTTAGATGTGAGCCTCTTAGCAGACCGAGTAACCTGGAAGTTGGCATATATGATCCTACCTTCAAGTCAATTTGGAGTAGATACCTAGGCAATCTTTTCAATGTTATTTTTAGCATTTGACATCTTTTGAGTGATCGATCATATTGAATTCTTGATCTTCAATGAAGCGGTGTCATTATTAAATTTTTCATTCATAAGATAAAAATGATTTATTCATTAAAACAGTAGTAATATGAGAAATTTGCAAGGGACAAATTAATGTTCCAGAGTCTGGAATGAGTTTAGCCTAGATTGGCTGTGCGTAGCAAGGCTGACGAGACTTTGTTATAGTAATAATATGGTAGTAGCATAGCCGCTATCTCTCTGAAGCCCGTATCCCACTGAGCTGCGACTGTTTTGCGAATGCCATTAAAATGAATATTCCACTGAACCACGACTGTTCTAACTGAAACGCTAAACAGTCGCAGTGGGGGGGTTGTTCAACATAGGGTTACGTGGTTTTGTGAGATATACTGGTGCTAAAATATAAAAAAAGTTTTCAAAAGCTTGGGGGGGCAATGCCTCCCCAAGCTCCCCCGCAAACTACGGGCCTGAGTTAAACGCACTAAAAATTACTTGTTGTAAGAAAGGGATGATAGGGGCGCAAGTGATGCTCAGTTCAGCTGGCAGTCACCAAACGCAGCTGTCATCCTTTTCTCCGATTCTATCTCTAGAACCAAGCACCCTAAGATGTAACTTCAGATTAGCCAGGGAAACAATGCATTACTAACCAACTTAAATAGCCTAGACAGCAGTGGCGCCGCCAGGAAAAAACATTGGGGGGGGAGCGAAATGACGTCATAACTTGTGATTTTTGCAGAGCTACACGAAAACATGAATAAGACGATAGACGCATTAGCTTTGCGTAGGTGCAGTTTCATTGGCATTTCTAAAGTAGCCTGTTACTCTTCTCACTATAATATATTTTTATTTCTAAATTTTTCATCAAACCAACGTTCTAACTTTTGCAACTTCGTGACAAAAGTGAACAAAATCGCAAAAACTGCTAGATTTCCTGATAGCTTAAGTATACAAAGCTCTTAGAGCTCTATTATGATGTCACAGTTAAATTTTCTCCAATTTTAACAGAAACTTCAGGACAAATAACAGCGAAACATCAAAATATCAAATTAGGATTACAGTAGCTAGCTTCCCCTAAGATCAGTAAAAATTTAAAAAAGGAGGGGGCATGATTTCCACATTTTTTTCAGGCGAACTTTTTTTTTCGGAACAACGAATTTGAAGCTGATTGAGAAACCAGAAAAGCTTTAGGGGGTCCTGGGGCATGCTCCCCCGGAAAAATTTGGAAAATTTGCATGCTGCGAATGGCTGTTTTAGTGCTGTTCGAATAATTTTCCGGCAGATTTTATTTAAATTTTTGATCCTAATTCTGAGTGCTTCGCAAAATTATTATCCTAAACGAGCTCGTACTTTCCTAAGCAAGCTTGTGCAGCGCAGTGATCGCTTTCTCGTGATAGGAGGATAAATAATGTGCAACTAAATACAAATAGGCTACATTCGATACAAAAGCTGGAAAAAATACACGGTGTCCCTAAAGTCTTGTTGCAATTTAAAGAAATCTTTCTTTCTTTTGAATGCCACAGCAGAGTCCGTGGACTGTTCTCTTTTTTTTGAAAAATATAGCGAAACATTTTTGCAATTTGACTCACAAAAAACATCGTCAAGCCCATTGAAAATTTACGGAAACATTTATTGAAAAAAATTATCAGCAATAATTTATCGATTACCGATATCACTTTAAAAACTTGAGATTTATCGATTATCGATAGGCCTATCGCTTAGGGTTTTTTGAAATATCGATCATCGTTATCGCTTTTCTACAGAAAGATTTATCGTGCCCATCACTGATAGTGGTTATGGGTCTGCAATATGCATGCTTCCACGGTTAAACATTTTGTTGCGCCTTCCTGTTTCTATACTATCTTTTTATCCTTTGCTTACGTCTGAGTATGTTTTGCGTAGAAATAACCAACAACAAAAATATTGCTGAAGCACAGTAAATTACATTCTGCTTTGAATTGCCAATCAATCTATGTATAATCAATACTTGCTAAAACCTAAGAGATTTCTGATTCTGAAAAGCCCTCACCTGCCCGTTGCTACTTTAAATTTCTAAAAATGTTACACTAGCTTCGTGAAATTACCGTACGTCAAGCCAGGTATGATTTCACAAAGTATTGAGATATCTTAGGTGGCTTTTATGATACAACTGCAGGTCAGCGATATGAATTGCAACTATTGTCTTTCACAGTAAGCAGTGATTGCTTCCGTTACATGCGTTTGCAAATTGCGAAATTAAGAATGTCGAAGAATATCAGAACACGAGATGGAGCTAGACACTTCGTTACAAAAATTACATTGCCGAAAGCATCTGACGTCACCCCCCTACCCCTTGAAAAAACTCTGCGGTTCTAGGCGATTTGGAAAAATGGTCAAAAAATCATTGGGGGGGCGGTCGCCCCCCCGTGGCGGCGCTCCTGCTAGACAGCACTACTCATAACAAATCACTGGCGTTACAAAGACAGCTAGACTAGTGCTGAAACATACACAATCACAAAGGTTCTAGTCTAACAGCTGCGTAAAAAGCACAAACTTACTTGAAAAAGACACTGAAACTCAGCTAAATCTCAAGCCCTGTCGCTGAAGGCTCCTGCTACATTCGTCTAGCAACCATAGTAGGAGTGCAACCGTGCAGAGCTCACAAACACAAATGAAAGAGTGCGCGTGAACGTGCGTGCACACACGCAAACAAAGAAAAGACAGCCAGCAATGACCA
Organism: Trididemnum miniatum; assembly: GCA_964006365.1. Lineage (NCBI taxonomy): Eukaryota > Metazoa > Chordata > Ascidiacea > Aplousobranchia > Didemnidae > Trididemnum > Trididemnum miniatum. The sequence continues at coordinate 20,888,689 of OZ023239.1, forward strand.
AACATTTCAATACGTAAGAAAAATGAACTTTTTGCCTACCAACTGAAAAACCCCAGAGATGAAATGGCCGTAGATTTATACAAAACGTACAGAAATAAACTTACTCATATTAAAGAAATCTCAAAGAAAATGTATTACAAAAGTGTAATAGATGAAAACAAAAGCAATAGCAATAGATAGTAGTAGTAGTAGTGTCTTTTATTTCTGCACCGTCAAAATAAATTAACACAGCAATATAGGATTTCGAATACAAACGAACGCAGAAAAGGGAAGAAGCGACAAAACGATCAACGTTGTAACATGCTAGCGAGAGTGAAACTCGAAGATGAGGGGATTAGTAGGCATGGTCGCAACACCCGATTAATCTAAAATAGGGTAAAAAGGAACAAAAAGCAAACATGACGGCGAGATATAAAAAGACACTGGAGAGACCACAGCTCCAACACCGCTATGATATAGTGCAATGGTAGGAACCATAACAGTGTACGGCATTTCCAGGTTACTCAATGTCGTCACAGTGCAACTAGAATGAACAGAGAGTCCCAACCTAACCCCATACCAAGCGCCGTTGAGACCATAGAGTAACCACAAAAGGCCAGACAGGCAAAGAAACCTACCTAAAGAAATCCTGTCCAGCATGACCGCAGATTTACGACAACTATCACAAATGAGAAAAAGAAAAAAAAAGATTTTATCTCGTAATTGAAATAGTTTTGTTAGGATTTTAACGATGCACTATGACTATGCATCTCATGCAGGAGTGTGTACAGAGATTGTGTAATAAAATTGACAAGATCAAGTTGTTTGCGAATCTGGGAGCAAGACTGTTTCAGGAAACTGGTGGTCTCTCAAGATGGCAAGAGCTAATAAACAACGAAAAAAATAAAATAAAAATAAATATAAATAAAAAGAAAACTGGTATGCTGTTTGAGAGGGAGCCGAAGGCATAGCAAGAAGAACCGAGTACAATTTGGCATGCAATAGATCCTGCCATCTCACCATATCTAGGCCTGAAATAGCTTAAATACAAATGTCCAAAAGCGACGGTGGCTTTGAAGTTAGGTGAAGTCACAGGGCTCGACGTAAGTTACCTGAAAAAAAAAAAAAAAAAAAGCAGAAAGCAGTGTTCTGTTCGAAACAATTTAACCTATGCAGGCAGGGTTAAGGAAGAGCTAGTAACTATTTAAAAGGTGCTGTTTTAATTTTTTCTTAAACGCGGCGATTGTCTTAGATTCTCTAATAGGTAACGGGATATTATTCCATGTTTGGGGACCAATATATCTAATTGATTGCTGACTGACAGTATTACGACAGCTTATTGGGATTACGCGACTATTGCTTCGAGTTGTAATTGAAGTAGACTTGGATTGGAAAATAGGATCGAAAGCCGATGGTAGAGAACGGTTCTGAAATCTAAACATAAGTACAGCCATTTCATACTTAAATATATCGTTAATTGTTAGTAAGTTGTGCTGTTTCATCAGTGGCAAGACGTCTTCATTACGGCTTATTCCTAAAGTCGGTCGAATAAATTTATTACAAATACCCTGAAGTTGATTTAGGATTGTCGAATTACCATGGTTCCAGTTAATTATACAATAGCGAATACGACTTATTATCAGAGAATGATAAATCGATAATAAAGAATGTTTATTGAGATAAGGTTTGACTCGAATCACGGCACCCAAGGTAGCACGCAATTTACTCTTAAGAGCTAGCATATGCTCCTTCCAAGATAAATTTTCATGAATTGTTGTTCCTAACACTCGCACTGACGACACTCTTTCAATTGGAATGTTTGTTATTACTAAATTTAGATCACTGGGGGGAGTCTTGGAGTTAGCATTCTTGAAATATACACACTTTCTTTTGTTTGCATTTAGGAAGAGCTTGTTGGCGACCAGCCAATTATCGATATTATAGAGTTCGTCGTTCCCTTTATCGAAAAACGTTCGGGCCGTTTTGCCACTGATAAAAATACTTGTATCATCCGCAAACGACAAACTAGTTCCGCATTTCAAGCAATTAGGGAAGTCATTGACATAAATAATAAAGGGCAAAGAATCGAACCTTGAGACACCGATGAATTTATCTCATTAATATTGGAAGAAGCAACACCATTGTAACAAACCTGTTGAGTGCGTCCAGTCAGGTAACTCATAAACCAGTTTAAGGCTGTGCCTCTAACGCCATAATGATCAAGTTTATGCAAGAGAATTTTATGGTTAATAGTATCAAAAGCTTTCGAGAGGTCAAGAAAAATTCCGAGAGTACAAAGCTTTTTTTCGAATGCTGCAGCGACTTTGTCAACAAGCAGACAATTAGCATGGGAAGTAGAATGACCTTCTTCTGAACCCAAACTGGGAATAAGAAAACAAGTTGAAGCGATCAAAGAATGAATATAGCCTCCTGTAAACGATTTTTTCGAGAATCTTTGAGAAGCTTGACAGCGAACTAATTGGCCTATAATTGTTTAAATTCTGAACATCACCCTTTTTGTGAATTAGCACTACTTTAGCGTGTCTGAAAGCGGTGACAAATTTACCCTGACAAAGGGACAGATTAAAGATATACGTCAAAGCGTTAATGATATTATCAGGCAAATACTTTAATACAACAGGTGGTATTTCATCCCAGCATGAGCTATGCTTCGGGGATGTTTTGTTAATAATCTGCTTTACTTCATTGGGAGAGGTGGGATGAAAGAAAATGGAAGAAGGATTGGCTGGTGCTAGGTATTCTTGAAAGGGTATAGATGGTTTAGGAAGTTGGTTTACGAGATTAATAGCAATATTAGAGAAATAGTCATTAAACTCATTTGCTATTGGTAAAGGGTCACAAGTTTTCTTCCCATTGATAAAAAAGGATGAAGTGGCACTGTTTAAAGACGTTCTACCAAGAAGACTGTTTATATACTGCCACGTTTTCTTTACATTATTTTAAAAGTTCTTGAATTTTTTTTGATAAAACTCTATTTTTTTTAACTGGATAAGATGAAAATACTTATTTCTTATCTTATGATATTGGTTCTTAGAAGTCAGGTCACGCCGTAGAAGATATTTTTTTCACAATCTATCTTTTTTGAGCATTAGGCGTCTTAGTTCACGATCATACCACTCAGAATGTTTGGTTGATTTAGAAGATTCTTTTAGGGGAATGAATTTCTCAAATTTTTCAATTAGCAAATCATATAAATTCTTAAAACAGTCATCAAGATTATCTTGATTTTCTACATTGCAAAGGTCAGCATTTTCTAAGGAAGCACTAAATTTTTTAAGGTTACTTAGAGCATAACACCTTAGTTTAGAAACCGAGTTGGTTTTGATTTTTCCAAGATTTGATACTTGTATGACTGGTAGGTGATCAGCCACACAATGCGCAATTATACCACTTTTGATACTAATATTTGAGACATTGGTTCATATATGATCAATGGCAGAAGAGCTTGAGTCAGTGATTCTAGTAGGTTTGTTGATCAAGGGGTAGAAGTTGTAATTAAACATGATATCTGTGAATTGTTCAGTCTTTTTATCAGAGAGGTCTAATAAATTAAGGTTAAGGTCTCCCATCAGGAAACATTTACTTTTGGTTTTATTTAGTTCACCTAATACCAGTTTGATAGAATCGAAAAAGCCACTTAGCCCCAAGTTATCATTACGAGGAGGTCTATAAACAGTGCCACATATCAGCCTTTTACCTTCAAAATGTATAGTAACAAATGGAGATTCGAAAAATTTTTCATGCATGATTGAAAGTTCGTCATAGGGAGTAAAAATTAAGCTCTGTTTAATATACATTCCAACACCACCGCCTCTGCTGGCAACTCTAGAATTAGATATATAAACATATCCATTTAGATTCATGTGTTGACCAGTAGTATGGGGTTTTTCCCATGTTTCATTTACTGCAATTATATGAGGCTGATAATCTAAACCCGCAATCAAACTTTCGAATTTAGTAAAATTGTGAGGATTATTGAGAGATCTAACATTTATACACATAGTGCTAAAGCTACATTCTTCATTCTTTCCAGATAAAAGCTTATGAACTTCTTGAACAGTTAGATAGGAATCCAATTGGTTATTAATTAAAAACATGTTATCAGCGTCATCAAGATCATGATCAAAATGATTAGGCACATTTGACAGTAATCTATTAAGGTCATCAGGAGAAGGTAGTGGTGATTTAGGGTCATGAAACAAGTCAGAAAAGTCCTTGTCGGTGAAGGAAGAAAATGGCAAGGTAGCTCCAGAACACGAGATGCATAGGTAATCATTGCAAAACGGTTTCATTTGAGAGGTTATATTCAAGTGTGATACATTTTTGTTGAAATTCTGCACTACAGGCACAGCAAGACTGGTCCTTCAGTCGTTTTGAAATTGTTGCTTTACAGATTTTACAGAAGGTAATTGAGGATTTTGCTGCTTTGGGCTTACAATATATAAGTTAAGTAAACAAAAAAAACAAAAACACTCACACAAACAGAAATAAATAAAAGAAAACTATATAACTATAGCAAAACAGTAAGGAAGCCTTTTTGCTGAAGCCAATAAGCAAGTCGACGCTGGTACGGTACATCAGCTTTGCCAAAGAAATTTAATATGAATAACCAATAACTTGATTTCTGATGTTGACACAAATCATTGTACAACAACAAAAAAAAAAAGTCCAGAAAATTATAGGTGATACTGAAGGTTTAAATTAAGACTATCCTTAGATTTATGTACTGAACTAGTCACATTTTACCCAGAAACAGCTCGAGCATAAGCAGGTTTAGACTTAATTTTATTTATATCATCAAAATCATGTATCATCTGTCTTCTGTTGTTGTGGAAGACATAAACATCTCCCTTTATGGTCCGGACAGATCTCCATGGAAAGGCACTCCTAGCAGCTTCAAGAAGCTTCAGGCGGCGCTTTGTCAAAGATTCCGTGATGACCAATCCAGAACTCTTCAAGATCTTTTCCTTCGCGTAGATGTACGTTGAGTTCTCCGGAGGAACTTGATGATTACCGGGGTTCCCTTACGAGCAGGCAAGGGATGGGCAATATCAAGATCATGGACCTGCAATGGTGTTTCCGGTTTAATCTTCTCATTGATTAAGTCACACACAAAATTTTCGCGTTCTAGGTACTTCCTCTCTTTTGGAACATCCTTGGCTCCATGGATGATGAGGCAGTTTGATCTACCATACTGCTCAAGATCATCAATAGATTTTTCAGCACTCTGAATCCTATCGTGGGTAGAACAGACTAGAGCCTTTAAATCATCGACCACAGCATACAGATCTTGAAGCCGCTTCTATTGCTCTTCCTAGTTGGCAGGCCTACCTGAAAAAGAAGGAAAAGCAGCAGCAATTGGGTTTGGTGTTGTATTACATGCTGTTACAAAGTCAGCCTTATACTCATCCAGTTGTTTGTACACTCCATCCATCTTGGTAGCAATCTCATCGAGGAAATGCTGGTGATTCATCGCAATGATTGTTCGTACAGTGGATATAATCAGATAAAATTATATTTGAAAGACAAGATAATTAACACTTTAGCAAACTATGAAGCTTATTTATCACAATTTAAGATATTAGGCAACAATCTTTAACAAACCTTACTCCATGTACCTTATTCAAATAGAATAGATTATGGAAAGTAATTAATATAATTATCAGAAAAGAAAGAAAGCAAACAAGTAATATTCCCCATGAAGTGATAGATGCAAATGGCCACTAACAAACTGATTCGGTAACAGTTAGTAACGCTTTTAATCAATAGTTCAGTGAAGTTGGCTCTTGGTTAGCATCAAAAATTCCACCAACATCAAAATCCCCTACGGCCAATATTAAAAGTGTTCCTTACTCTATGTTTTTAGAACCTATTACTGAAGAAGAAGTGACTCATTATATTCGATCTTTAAATGATCACAAAAGTGCTGGGGCTACGGGCATTCCAATCAAATGTATAAAGCTTTCTAATGTCATCATATCCCCCATTCTTACTGTGATATTCAACAGGTGTATAACGGAAGGGATCTTTCCTGATGATCTAAAAATAGCTCAAATCACCCCTATATTTAAAAAAGGATCCAAAGCACTTTGTGGTAATTACAGGTTGATATCAGTTCTCTCCCCATTTAGCAAAATATTTGAAAAGTGCCTCCACAAACGAATATCTGCTTATTTGTTAAAAAATAAACTGATAGCTCCGCATCAATATGGATTTCGCGAAGGTTATTCAACCTCACTGGCCTTGGCTACTATACACAATGAAATAATCAGTAACATTGATGATAAGAAAATAACATGCACAATATTCCTGGATTTAGCAAAAGCCTTCGATACGGTAGATCATTTTATTCTTATCAATAAATTAAGACAATATGGAATTCGCGGATCTCCGCTTGAACTGTTGAAAAGTTATCTGAGTAATCGTAAGTAGTTTACAGTGGTAAATAAGGTTCGCTCTTTATTTTGCAATGTTACCTGCGGGATTCCTCAAGGGTTCACTTTAGGGCCACTTGTATTTTTGTTATATACAAACGATCTCCCTTTAGCAACTAAATTTAATGTAAAACTGTTTGCAGATGATACAAACTTGACTATGTGCGGTAACAGCTTAGATGAACTACAAAACAATGTGAACTTAGAGTTAACAAACGTGATAAATTGGATGAGAAATAATAGGTTATCTATCAATTTTGCAAAGACTGAGTATATGATTGTTACCAAAAAGAAATTAGATAAACACCTCAAATTTGAAATCAAGATGGGTAATCATGTTATATCTAAAAAAGAATGCATTAAATATCTAGGTGTATTAATAGATAATAACCTGGACTGGAAGCATCACATTAAACAGGTTTGCAAAAAAGTTAGTTCTGGAGCATGGGCGATTGCTAGGTTGAGGAACTATGTCAATACTTGTACGCTTAACGACTTAAGTCAGTTTATTATTCCCTGATACATTCGCTTCTTTCGTATTGCATAAATACGTGGGGAAGTGCATCAAGTTGTAACTTAAAACCTCTTAAAATTTTACAAAAACATATTATTCGATTGATTGCCGGGAGTGAATATCGTGCACGTTCGAGTCCCTTGTTTAGTCAACTACAAATTTTACAGTTGGAAGACATATATACTATTGAAGTTGCGAAACATATGTACAAATTCAACACGAATCAACGCTCAGGCCTTGAGTTGATTAAATATTGTCCGATCTCCAAAATTCATTCTTACGAAACCAAAAAAAGTGTGCAAGATAATTATTATTAATAAGAACTAATACTAAATTTGCTCGAAGGTCACTGTCAGTTCGTGGTCCTCTTATATGGTCTGAAGTTCCACATGAACTAAAAAATTTTAGTTTTCCCAAATTTAAGAAAAATTTCAAGAAGCATTTAATTCTTAAATACGACGCATGACGAGTGATTTACAAAACAAAAAGAAATGAAACGGCAATTCTAAATTACCTTTTAAATTCTAATCATAATTGACAATTTGGCGTATTTTGAGTGAGCATTTTTGTGTTTATTATTATTGGCTTGTTTGTTTTTGGTTTTCTTTTTTATTTTATTCATTTTTCATGCTATAGCCAAAACAAATTGCATGCTTGCATCCTAGGGTGGCAATTGACTAGAAGACCGTATCGTCATTTCGTTGTCTGCCTGTCATGGTGTGTCATTTAATGTACGTGTTGCATTTTGTACACCTGGCAGATAAAAACTTGATTGATTGATTGATTGAAACATGGTCACTAAGTTGTGAAGATAATCAGCAATCGCTTACACTTGTTGAGGTAAAAAATGCAAAAATTTTCAGTGTCTGGAGGCTCTGCCCCCACACCCCCTTGCCTCCGGCGAATGGGGCTTTGCCCCCAGGCCCCCGACATCCTCTTGTTGCCACTTTCTGACCACCCACGTTATCCGGCTTTTTCACCATTTTGGCTGGGAGCCCTGATCCTGAGTGTTTTTGTATTTCCTTTTAAGAAACTTGCCTTACGAATTATCTGCATCATTTAGCAAAATGTTACATGGTTACTAAAATTATACTGTTTTCTTGGGCTTTGTGGTTATGAAGTCTACGTCAAAAAAGTTTTGGCTACTTTTGAGTGAATTGGCTACTTTTTGGCTTATTGAAGTAAAAATAATCTGGCATCCCTGCCATCAACTGCATTTGGCAATTTGGCATACAGTGTAGTAAAACTGCTGATTTGCATTGTCAGTTTTGTTGAAGTCAAAGCGATTTTGTTTCACAAAACAAAAGATATTCTTGAACAGACGTTTGATGGTACAGAATTTGAAGATGGCTTGAAGTAGAAGATTCATTTTTGCCAAGGCTTTTCATCTGACATTCTTCAGGGGAAATCGTCAGAATGAAGAATAAGTGAACCGAACTGATTCATAAAGGGAAGGAAAGAGTTCTGATTGGTTAGAAATAGAGAGCTCTGATCGGTTAGTTAGAAGCAGGGATGACAATCGCATCAAAATCGCATCGAATCGAACGTTTTTTTTTCAAAAATATCGCAACCAAGAATTGCATCGATACACATAAAAAAAGGAAGCGTCTATTTCACCGGAAATTCCGGTTACCAAAGTTCAAAAATCGTGGTTTGCGGAACCGGAAACATCCCCTAACGGTTCCCCTACTGTGAGAGTCGCACTACAGGAACCGAAAACGGTTACGCAACTACGAATTTTCAAACTTCGGTAACCGGAATTTTCGGTGAAATATACACTTCCTAAAAAAAAATCACATCAGTAATCGCATCGTAGAAATTGATGAAACAAATCAGCAATTTTTGTAGGTCGCAAAATGCTTCCCGTTGTTCTCAGCTCCATTTCTTTGAAAGAGTGAAGTAACTATTTTGTCATTTTGTGGCAGTGACATTTAATTGACTTCATCACTAAAACAAGCTGTCCATCAAATAAAATACTTTGTCTTAAGACCTGCATGGCGGCGTTCTATGGCTTCTGGTAAAAGAATTTTCACGCTTCGGATATTTTGCTAAATTAGTTTCATCAGGACGGCGATTTTCATTTTACATCATTGTATTGATATTGCCAGAGTTCTCTTTAGGGGTTAGCAAACTCTTTCTCATTTTTGTTTCTTTATTTAACCGACACGCTTCAATGAGGTGATTCAAAATTCGATATGCGGTACCGTAGTTGTGGCTGAAGTCTGCTGCAAAGCTGTGCTTAGACTGGTTAGTTCGTCTATAGTTTGTCTTTGATCTGTATAAAAACACTGTTTCTTAAAGCAGAAATGTATCTAGTTTTAGTCATGTCATTGGTCTGTTACAAGATGATTGCCCATAAAGCGTTAGGCTAGGCATCCTAAAGTTACACCACAATCAAAGTCTACCGGTACCGTACTGTAACAGTCTAAACTTATGCTTATTCATATATTGGGCTACTGATGGTACCGGTAGCACAGTAGTAGTTTAGAGCACAGTAGTAGTTTAGAGAACAGTAATACAAGCTTAGGCTAGTGTATGCAGCATGGACCAGTAGACTGTGGCTTAATTTCATAGAGCCCTGGCTGATCTCTAAGTGGTGGTATACCATATACCGGTACCAGTATACGGTAGAAATAGGCCTAGTCTGGCAGTTGCCATCATGGTAAAATGGTTGATACTTGATAGATTGTGTGTGTAGCCTACCTACTGGTATACCGTACTGTGTTATATACCTGTACGGTACCAGTAGCGGTATGTTCCTATGGGCCAAAAGTTAAAAGAGAATAGCCAGATAGCTGCAGTTACAGATGTTATAGATTACAGGATTAGGCCCTATACAGTAATGGTAGGCCAACCATATGCATTATGCATAGCCTGAACAAAATTCAATGTACCGGTACCTGTAGGATAGGTACCGGTACCAGTAATCATCATGTTTATGTTAGATACTGGTATGGTACCAGTAATCATCGTGTTTCAACTTGGTTTATTTTTAAAATTACGGATATTGTAGGTTGTTTCATAGTAATCTGATAATGGTAGGAATAAATAACTGTGCTATTCCTGGCTGTACTTACACCAGATTCAGATCATCTGAAAAAAGGGCAATTTTCGCTATACTTCGGCCGGATTTAGCAAGAAATGAAAATGAGAGAAGCTACAGACAATTATTGACCAAGTTCATACTATCAATGCGTGATGCTAAATCTGGTTTAGACAACATCAGTTTATTGCTACAGAAAGAGAGGTAAATCATAAATTAAATTTGTATTGACATATAAGCAAATTGTTTTATTGTGTTCAAGTTTTTGTTAAAACAAATAGACTATTCTTTACAAGTGTTTTAGTTATTCATGTTAATTAAAAATAAGTAGTCAGAGATAGTGGTGATAATATATTTACAAAATGAAATCAGCAGACTTCACTCTTCTTTGTTTAAGCTGGCCACAATAATGCATGTTGGCCAAAAGCTTTTTTTGTTCGAATTGGCTCCGTCTACGGGCCCGTAACTTTATCTCTTTGGTTTATTTTATTACTTCGTTACGCTCTCGTACATCCGGGAGAGCGTCAAGGGATAATAAAAGAAACAAAGAGCTTATAGTTACGGGCCTGTAGACGGAGCCACTGCCTTTTATGTTTTCCTCACTAACAGACTAACCCTTATTCTAACTGTTTGGCAGTGAAAAAAGGCATTAAGCAGTTATTGATATAAAATTAAACAAAGAACAATTAAATTTATGTGTTAAACGATGTAGAGCTCATGTTAAAATCAAAGTCAATAATTTTTACAGCCCAACTGGCTTAATACTTATGATAGTAAGTAAAATATTGTTTTAGAGCGGGAATATGTGAAATCCATTTTAAGGAGGAAGACATAATTCATAAAGGAAAGATAAAAGCTTTAAAATCTGGAGCTATGCCTTGCAAAAATTTGCCAAAACAGAGTTCCTCTTTTCAACTATCCAGTCGCAAGGCCCCAACTGAGAGAATTGATATACCAAAAGTATATCACAGAAAGCTTAAAGATGTGCTGCAGTCATACGAAAAGTTAAACCCAACATTAAAAGGTACCGGTACTTTGGCATCATTTCACAACAAGAAAACGTTTGAAGTTAATGTCAATTTATTTCACTTTTTTGTACAATGTAAATCAAGGTCTATACCTGTGCTACATGCATATGATGGTTGATCATTGTAATATGATACCGGTACTGTTTTATGTATGTTCAAGTTTATGGCAAATCATTGCATGCTCATTGAGAGACTGGTTTGGACATTTTCGAAATTTTCTTAGGGTATATTTACCTATAACTTGCAAACTTACTACTATTGCATATTATTGTAGGCCTATACATTTGTTGTTTGGTCAAATGGCTCTTACGTGAATCTGAACTATACTATCAGATAATGTAAAACTCTTATATCTTCATTATTTTAGAAAAGTGGAAAATTATTAGTTCAACAACTTGTTTGCAAATTATTAGACAAGAACAGAATATTCTCATTCCCAGATTTAAGTAAGTTGGTTTAAGCTTTTACATTTATGTGATAGTGATACTGGCTTCAAGGTTTGACAATTATTCTATCAGAGTTTGCTTTTTGATTGGTTTCGTAGTGTTCACTATAATCCCATGTTGAACGTCAAGTTACTGCGATTTCATGGAGTAATGTGTAGTACATTTTTTGTTCAGGGTTACTTTCAACACAGATGTCATCATTGAAACATTTGAACTATATGGTTGGCGTGTGCAGTTTTCAGCTCTGCAATTTACTACATTACATGCCACCACATTACATGATTTCTTAAGTAAGTTTATAAGAGTATGTTCTTGTTTTGCCAGTTAGATATGTTTTGTTGTAGAAAGATTATATTGATTAAAGTGAGCAACAGAAAAAAGCCACATCTGAAAGTAACAAAGTAGAAGTTTTTATGCAGTCCTATAATTTGTAAGCTTCATGTTTAGGTAAGTTAGAAAATTTACCAATCTGCCATGGAGTTGCCAGCAACGATATTCCACAAAGCGTCTCTCACCCTATTTTATTGTGGGAAGGTTCTAAAGTGATTGTTCGTAATACTTTCCATTCGTTGAGTTGTACGATATGTAAGTATTTTTTGCGTACACATATTTTGGTATATTTGCATTTAGTGAGTTACTGCTTTATTTCGTCCATGAAAATTAATTTTCCATTCGCTGTAGATTGTAAAGATCGCGAATCAAGTCAGTGCAGTCTTTGTGCTAAATTGGAACAATCACTGTGTATTGATGTTCGTCACAGTCCTGTCAATGACCAGAACGTAAGTATGTTAGGTTGTTGTGAATATTTAGCGTTTTTAAACTGCTTTGTTAGATCAATATTTGCTTATTGCTTTGCATTGACTTGTTCTTGTAAGACGTTTTTGAGCTGTTTAGTTTTGGTCAGAACTTAGATACACAGTCCAGAACAGTGTCGATTGTATCGGCTGAAGGTTAGATAATTCGCATTTTGTTGTAGATTTGTAATCACAGTGCTGTAGCAGAAGATGATGAGCAAATGCCAGCTATGTCAAATGAGATGTGCAATCAAAAAAGTGATACCGAAACAGTAGGCGTATATGTTATTGGTCTTTACAGTTCTTTTTATACTTCAGAAGTTTGTTCTGAATATCTGCTCTGACTAATGCCAGTGTGTGTTTGAAGTTTGTACATCTATTTATTTAAAATTTATGTTGAAATGAGATTTTATTCCGCACTTTTCAGTTGCAATCTCTATTAGATTACATCACTGATGTTGCTATTTCTTGGGCAGACTGTGACTGTTTTTTGTGACGACGGTGATTTGTTGAATTCCTGGCAGAAGCTGTTTCTTCAAGAGCAAAAAGAACATGCAAACATGCCACCTCGTCGACGCAGGTGAAACATTTATTACAGATTTTATAATGCATATTAAGCAACAATTATTCATTAGTAGTCTTTCCATTTTTTGTTTGTGCTAGTAGTTGCAAAATTGCATATTTTCTTCTGCAGTAAGTACCGCATAGCACAGGGATTCGCAGCAAATAAAGACGTTTTTTCAGGTATCATCCAGATTCATTGCGGTGGTGCATTGAATTATACAGTCGATCGCCTGCTGCTTACCAGCACTTGACCACCAGTGGCGTGCTTGCTTTACCAACACGTCAAACAATAGACAGGTATAGGTAAGTCAGAAAATTTATGACTAACGATAACGTTACTATGAAAAATTAATATCGGAAGTTTTTACTACTGGTTATATTTTTGTTTGCTTCATTTTCTGTTGCTGTTGATTAAACCGTGGTAGAATTCTGTCACTAGATGTTTATTGCAATGTTTCAGAAATGGTATCTCACCGCAGCCGGGGTTGAATCCAAGTGCTCTTGATGAAATATCCCGCGTAACTAGCAGATGCAACGACAAAAAGCTGCAATGTTACTTGACTTTAGATGAGATGAAAAGTTAGTCGTAGTTAGGAATTGTAGAAAATGAGCTGAAAGTCTATTAGCATCAGATTTTTTAGCTTTCTTGATTTTTTAGATGTTTTAGCATCAGATTTTTTAGCTTTCTTGATTTTTTAGATGTTTTAGCATCAGATTTTTTAGCTTTAGATATTAGCTTTCATGAAAATATTGAATGTCTTCCACTTGAAGTCTTCCAGCAAGAATCTTTATTGCTTCCAAAGAAGTTACTATATTTGTATACCACTATCTGTACTCTTACTGACTTGTGCAGTGCAAGCGTGTAGAGCTAATACGAACGGAACTGCTTCCCTGGTCATTTTAAGATGCAAGACGTTATACTATAGCCAACAGCCACGATACTTCGAAAAATTTGTTTGTTTGCTTTTCTGTATGTACATTTCTCAATAATTGCTGTAGTCTTTATCAGCTTTAAATATAATTATTTTAACAGAAGAGCTTCTAAGCATGGATTACCGTTCTTGTTTGGGTCATAGTACTTTTTGTTTCTAATAAAGACTACTCATTTTTAGTAAAAGAAAACCTGGTTGTTAAAAATGGGAAATTGGTTGGGTTTGTAGATTATTGCGATGGAGCCAATACTGCTGCCGCTCTTGCTACACACATTCTAGGTAAGTCGATTAGGTTTGAAATATATCGCAAATCAGTTGAACGACTCTGTTTCCTGCAGTATTTTACTTGCGATCTTCAAATCACGAAATTTCGATTCCCATTTCGTGGTACCCTACTTCCAGTACTCCTTCATACCGCATATCTCTTCTTTTTTGGGAAGCTGTTCGCGAATGTGAAATTAGAGGAGCGTCGATTTTAGCGGTTATATGCGATGGCCATCCGAGTAATCGCAAATTCATGAAGCTAATTAGTGCCGGTAACAATGAAGATATTTTGCATAACCATTACACTGCTCCTAATCCATTTGCTGAAGATCGTGACATCCTTCTATGCTCGGATCCATCACACCTTCTCAAGGTAATTTCATTGATATGCCTATGTAGTAGTTTTTCCCGTTACCGTTAATCGCTACTAAGTTTCACGTATAAACAGTACTTTTTCTCTTTCGTTTTTGATTGTTCATCACCACTTCATAAATATTAAGTTGTGTAGAAGTTAATTTAGCACAGGTAAGCAGCTTTTTATTACAGACTGCCAGAAATTCCCTGTATTCTTCAAAACCGGGAGGAACAAAATATTTGCACAAAAATGGCAGAGATATATTATGGTCTGATATTACCCAGCTTTTCACGAACCAGCAAAGCTCAATGTTGGCGCAGCAGTGTCGGCTAACAGTCGACAGTGTATTTTTGAATAGCTATTCAAAGGTGAGCTTTTACATTACTAGTATAAATCGAAAGCACTGTAAGCCCAAAATGTACATTTTTAGTCTCAAAACCAGCTGTCTGGTATAATACATTGCACTGTCTTGTTTCAAGTATTATCATTTTTGGCATTTTGCTGCACATAGCCTACCAGCTATCTTTTGATTGGCGAAGAAAGCAGAGCATTCATTTATCAATGGTGAATTTCTAAGCTGCGGTAATTGCTTTCTGTATTTGTGATCGAAGTTTTTTTATAGATGAAAGTGTCCTTAGCGAAAGAGGTTTTGAGCTGGGGTGTTGGAAAATGTCTGGAATTGGTACCAACGTCTCAAGGAACTGCCGAATACGTTTTACTATTCGCAAGGTATGCACGACATGGAGATTGCTTATGAGTTTACATTAGCGTAGTTTAGATCGAAAAGATAGTTTGTTTTATTATATTGAAATCGCGAGCGACAACTCGAGCAATCGAAACAAAATAAAACAAACTATAATTTCGATCTCAACTGCGCTAGTGTAAGCGTACCTGAAAATGAATTAAAAATTTAAATTTATTGGGCCACTAACAAAAAGTCTTGGACTTCGAAACACTGCAATGGCACGCGCAAAATTGAAAGCAGGCTCGTAGCAATTTCCTCACAAATGTCAGTTTGGCAGTATAATTTGTACGACATAAATCCGAGCAACAGTTATTGCTTGGTTTCTCTCCAAATTATTAGTTTTTTTTTAGTTGCGGCCTGTCTAACGAACAACGCCCCGACGAAAATCAAATGTCCATGGTTTTTTATTTTTTATCTGTGGCGTGTTACTGGGTGCTGAAACTGCTGATATAATTGCAGGTGGTTTGAAATTATGAATTGCGGAATGCGTAACCCTGTATGTTCGGTGGAAGATGAGCGTTTGAGGTGGCTTGAAGATGAATTTGTCACATATCTATTGGACTGGAAGGTAAGTCAATAACACATAGCGGGTTTCATAATAATGACACATGGTTAAATGACGACGCTTATTGTCCGTGGCTGCATCTGTGCTATGAATGCGGACTAAATCTTCAAGAAAAATACTAAAGCTTTTAATGTACTGTACTTTGTACAGTAGGCCTAATGAATAGCGTATTTTTTCATAGTGCGAAATTGAAAGCTTCCACAAACGGGAATCGAAGCGTATAATTGCTTTGCCTACACTCGAGGGTTTGGTCTTCACTTCAAGAAATTATGTGCGCTTGGCAAAGCACCTCTTATGCAATGGTGCTTCCAAGGTTTGCTTCAAAACTTTCAGCCAAGATGTGCTGGAAGCGTTTTTTGGAAATGTGGTAAGAATATAGTGCTTAACGACGTAATGTACTTTGATGCAATTCTGTGCCTTTCTTACGTTAACATTAGTACGGTTGAGTATTTCTTGAGGTACCGGTACTAGCATGACTATTGGCTTAAGCATATCTGGGTTTGGTTTACAAAATGTCCATCTAAATACCACAATAACAAAAATCGAAACATCTTTGCGGATTGCCGAGCAGAATAATGATCGAATTAATGGTATTGAGAGCTTCAAGCTGTAGTCCATAACTGTAGGTTACACTATGGTTTCGTATTTGCTCTGGCGCGGCTGCAATGCTCACTTACTGTACGAAATATTATAATAATACTTGATTACTTGTGCGTTGCAGAGGAGTTCAGGCAGACGATCAACAAATCCAGACATTTTCCAAACGGCTTACGCAGTTGACCATATAACCAATCGCAAAGTTATCAAAAAGGTCAAAGGCGGAAATACTACGTACGGAAGAAAAAATCCATGGACAGAAGTGTGCGAAGAGCCATTGTCTAAGCGAAAGCGATGACATGGAGGTTCAGTGTTCTCAACCGCCAGTCTGTGCTAAATATATTTCCAGTTTGTAACTCAAATCGAAAATGGGTTTCTATGTGCGTAAAATACTTTTTTTTCTAACAGCCGGCCGACGAGTTTATGCAGTGTAGATAACTTTGCTGTAATTTCACTCCACACAAAGCCCGTTGTATAGTGCGTCCATGATATTATTGATTTACCTTTCCAGTCCAACAGACATGTGACTCATTCATCTTCAAGCCGCTTCAAATTATTTTTTTGTTTGTCGTTTTTAATGATTTAAACGTTTGTGATTATCGTCATGATTTAATTTGTCGTTTTTTTGCTGTCCCGAACATTTTTCTATTTACACATACATCTTGCAGAGTTATGAATGGATCGGTTTTGAATAAAAACCAGGTTATGTTTTGAGACATTTTGCTTAATCAGGTGCGGATTGCAGTAGGCCTAGGCGAGGCTCTTTCCGCGCATTTCGGTAATAGGTACTCCGGTACAGGACGTGCTGGGTGGCTGTGAAATTTAGACGCTGTATCACGTCTTAACGCATGCAGGAATTAAATCGTTTGAGTGACTCGCTTTTAGAATGCCAGTTAATACCTAAAGAGAACTCTGATATTGCTTTGATTTTAATTAAGGTTAGATTTAATGTGAACTACTATAGTACCTTTGAAGTGCAAACTCACGCAGCACGAAGAGATGGACAGAAAGCCAGCAGAGCAAATAATCAGAGGTGGGCATTTTTTAAAAATTGGTTGAAGCGCAGCGCAACAAAGCGCAAAAGTTCTGTTAAGTCATGAAACGCAATGCAACTAGCGCAACCTAATTTTTAAATTGACTGAAGCGCAACGCAACCTGCGCAATCAATTATTTTTTCGCATTAAAGCGCAACGCAACTTCCGCAATCAATAATTTTTTTGCATTAAAGCGCAACGCAACTTCCGCAACGAGGTTTATACAAAAGAAAAAGCGCAACGCAACTTTCGCAATGAAAAATTTAATAAAGCGCAACGAGTAGATGTATAAGCAATGCAATTTTTTCTTGAGTTATTTTTATAGGTGCTTTTAACAGCACGCAGTTGGCTACAACGCGACAACGATTTTAATGCAAGTGACTGTAATAGGATTTTGCGTGGTCAATGAACAGGAAAATTAGATAAGCGAAAAAAGATGCGTTGCTTATGATTGCTTTCTTCATCTTCATCCTCTTATCACGAGAAAGCGAAGGAGGCGCTGCTTAGGACGAATCCAGACTCGCTTAGGAGTTGCCTTTGTTTCCGAGCTTTCCGGTTGAATTTTGCTTCTGTCTTATTTAATTTGCCGCTTGTCAGATTTCACCAAGCAGAGATAATCAACGTGAAGCATCTTATCCAAGGACGCAACAACGAGACTAGGTTAGGAGTTGAACTATCAACCTTGCGATCATGGTCGTCGTAAAAACGACGCTCCAAACCACTGCGCCACGTTGCATTGTCGTGTGCCGTTAAAAGCACCTCATCGCTGTAAAGCATAATTTGCAAATGCGGCGAAGTTCTCCACTACAAAAAGTAAATACGATTTATTCAACACTCAATGATCTCTTTAAGCACTTGCAATAATTTTAAAAAGCAAAAGACTTTAGTGTACCACATTTCTGATGAGCTCAAAATTTCTGCTACAATAAATTGACCTATAGGCCTATTGTACGCATCAAGAAACAAACTGCTATTCTATTAAAAACAGTTACAAAAAACTGCTTACTCCAGCACATTGCGCTTTAATTAATCCGGCAAAGCGCAACACAGTATTTCATCTTCCAACAGTGCGCAACGCAACAAAGTGCAAGCAACCAGATTCTTTTCAGTTTACAGCGCAATAATGCGCACATTATGATATATTTTTTCAGTTCGCAACGCAATAAAGCGCAAGAAGGATTTATTTTCCTTGAAGTGCAGCGCAACTTGCGCAATGGCTAAAAATAATTTGTTAAAGCGCTTCGCAACTTCCGCACATGCGGAAGTTGCGCAACTAGCGCTTTGCGCTTCAAATTGCGGAATGCCCACCTCTGATCTTAACCATAAGAAGCGCATAGTGTGGCTCTTTCAGGTGTAGACTTGAAATTTTTGTTAATTTCGGATGCCAAAATGCATCGTTAAAGAACCTGTGCAAACACCTAATTTTATCGTTAAGTTGCATAATTTTACTGGTTGCTTTCATGCTTTGGATTGTGACATATGGTCCGACTGTATATCTGACTCCACTGTTTATTTATTTATTCCACAATTCGTCTTTATCCACGTAGAACTTATTCAAATAGAAATTCTTATTTAAATAGAATTATAAACAAAAAGAAAACTAGGTTATAATTATTGTACAAAATTAATAAGAAACAGTTACAGGTCTATATTCTAGTCGTCTATTGAGATATAATCTTTCAAATAATGAAATATAGAAATTTAAACTTCAACTTATTTTCTTTCAAATAATGAAATATAGAAATTGAAACCTCAACTTATTTTTTGCAAATAATGAAATATAGAAATTAAAACTTCAACGTATCTGCAGTAGAGTTACGATAATTAATTTGTTTTTCTTAAATTGAATTATTTATAAAGCTTTTTAATAATATAGAGAATCATAATTTTCTGTCACAATGCACTCTGATGCTATTGCAATCGTCTATCAAGATGAAACATTCTAATCTGAATGGCAAAAGCATTTAGTTGACAGAATATTATTTTAATGGAAGTATTAAATGTATGAAGAGAATTGATATCGGCATTTAACCTACGTCAAAACTATGCTAAGTGTGCTAATAACGGATGTGAAAGTAGTTATGGTTTTAGTACATTATGTGAAAATTTAAAGTTTAATGAGAATACATGGCATGATCACTACAGTAGAGCGAGACAGCGCTGTTTCTGGCTATTAGCCTTCATCAGCCGCCCTCAGGTAAGAAACATTCATCTTCCAGGACGAATGATCTTACCTGAGGGCGGCTGATGAAGGCTAATAGCCAGAAACAGCGCTGTCTCGCTCTACGGTACGATTTACTGGAGTGCTTTGCACTGTTGGTGATGGAGTGCTGTTATAGCCTCTGACCCAACAAGAGGAAGTCGTCATGACTTCCCGTCCGGTAGGCCAGGAAGGACGCTGCTCTTTAGTTGTTTGATGATCACTACAGGATAGTTAAATCAATTGAGACTACTTACAAATCATATTACCTGCAATTTAGAATGCTTATTCAGTTTGTGCTTTGTTCTGAACCTAAACAAATCATAACCTTAAATCGTGTGTTTTGCAAATACATTAAAACTCATTTTTCATAATTATATCAATGATATCGCAGGTTAGAGTTGCGACATGCCCCGAGTGGTACAAAGGTTGTTACTGTAAAATCTTCAAAAATACATCTTATGCAGCTAAATATCTTTGGTTAAGCTGATTTTTATGTTCTATCACTCATTTATTCTGCAATATAACATACTCACTTAACTTAAGTAAAAATTTTGCCACTGTTATGCAAAAAAACATAACTTTTTCCTTTGATTGCCATTCATTTCTATGGTAATTTCATTGCTTGGTGGCCACTTGAGCAGACATTGCTTTAATGCGCAGTAAGCTACTGTGCAAAGGGTTTATTTTTCAAGAAAAACACAGCATTAAGAAAAAACACAACACAGCAAATCAAGGAAAAGAAGTCTGGATGCAGTGAAAGCTTTTTAGTTTTATCGCAAATATGCATTCAATAGGCATCAAACGGTTTTGCAGGTTGCAAATTTCAATCTGTGTGATTAATTTACGGGTACCAGTTGACAAAAAATGTCCAAGTATCCCATGCCAATTCATTTATTGAATGATTTTAATCACACTCAGCAAAGTATTTGATAGCATGACAAAACACTACAAGTGGCGATAAAAAAAACTTGCTGCAATTTTAGCATCGTGGAATTGATAGTCTAATGCACTGTGCAGATGACCGGAGTTTTTGTTTGTGTTAGTATATTAATTTGTTTCCATTGGAATACTTCTAAATGTATTTAACAGCACATTGCTTGTTTTTGATAGAACAGTATCAAAATACTTAGGTTTAGTATCAGCAAGCTAAGGTGAAACTGATATGCAATGCCTGAATGAAGCACTGATCTACTACAGTCTAAGTCGCTGATACAAGTATTTATCTTGATAATGCCTATTTATTTCTGCCTGGCATTGCTATGGTGCAAGTTTGTTGTTATCTAATATAGTTTTTCTTTTAGAGTATCGTTAATGTCATACTGCCCAGAAAATTTACATGCGTTTGCGATTTGGATGTGCTTTTTTAATACAGATTTGCAGGGATATGTATACATATGTTTAGTAGGGTGTAACACTTCAACTAACTTACCCATGCCTTAGTTGTTTTGGATTGTGAAATGGGCTAACTTGATGAAAGAAAAAAAAAAGTTTGTTTAAGCAGGCCATGCTCTCCTTTTTTGTCACGCCCCCTACAAATGGGTGAATTTTCTGTATTTTGGTTTCTATTGGTCGTAGAGACTTGGTTCTTGCATCAAATGATGCAGAATGCTCAAGTTTATATCCAACTTGTGAAGATACTAAACCTCTAAAGCAGGGGTGTGCAACCTTTTTCACTGGGGGGCCACTTTCGAAAATTTTAACAACGTCGAGGGCCAGTCACCGTCAAATATGTATAAAATTATAAAATGCTAAACACAACCCGTGTATTATAGACGGTGCAAATAGCTAAATAAATCGATTTTTAAAAAAAAATTTTTTGTCCTGCCGTCGTCGAGGGCCACATTGACTGGCCTGGAGGGCCGGATTGTGGCCCGCGGGCCGTGGGTTGCACACCCCTGCTCTAAAGGCTTTACTTTTTGAAATAATTAAAAAAAAGCGTTTTTGAGGGCAAAATTGTACTGTTTTAAAAAGAAATATGCCTATGTGATCATAGCTTAAGTGATATCATCATTCTTGACATTGCAAAGAGTTTTTACTTTGTTTAATTACACAATTAAGGAACAATAGTCAACACAAATAATAAACAGCAAAGAGAGGCAGGCATGAAATGAGCACAATAATTATGAATGACAAGCTGGGTTGCAGTACATCTTTCCTCTATCTTAAATGTTTTGAGACCAAAAAAAGATTTGCTGCTTTGGAAATTGCCAAAACAGCAAATCTTTTTTTAGCTAAGAGCTTCTTTCCATCAAAAGCTACTAGAAAAAAAGTTTGCCGCATTTTCTCTTCTCTCCTAGTTACGGTCTCGTCTCGGAATTTAAGTTTTTTTCGATAGACTGTCATGTGACTTCGTTTTTTGGTTGCTTCTCCTTTGGTTTATGCAGCATTAATGAGGATATCTCTAGTTGACTGTACGCCGACAAATCTTCTGACAGCTAGTTTTTGCACGCACTAGAGCTCACAAGGTAAGATGATGCAGAAAACTTTTCTACATCTCTAGCACTAATTGGAGAATGTGCAAATTCACTTGTTGATTCTGAGAAACTTGAACTTTCATACTCACTTGACGTTTCTAAACCATCGTTGATGCTGGAGGCAGAATCAGTTTCGACTCGAGAACGTTTTGGGTTCTTATGACGTTGAATTTGTTTCCTATTGGCTTTCGTGACAGTCATATCAGTAAATCCTATTATCATTTTTCGTTCCTACCTTTGGTCCGAAAGAAATTTTAGTTCTCTTGGGTGGATTCTTGTAGACATGTTAGGGCAAGAGCAAACTATCTTCGTTCACCATTAATCAGTGCATGGAATATCTTCCTTGCTGACAGTACTATCAAATGGTAACTTGCATTTGCAAGAGCAAATGTCAAAAATTTTGTCACAATTCTTTTCAAAATCGGCAATTTTAGTCAAATAACTTGAATATTGCGGTCTACTTTTTGGTTGTGCTAAGAGCAAACTATCTTCGTTCACCATTAATCAGTGCATGGAATATCTTTCTTGTTGACAGTACTATCAAATGGTAACCTGTATTTGCAAGAGCAAATGTCAAAAATTTTGTCACAATTCTTTTTAAAACCGGCAATTTTAGTCAAAAAGCTTGAATATTGGGGTATACTTTTTGGTTGTGCTTTCAAACTGGAAAGATGACTAATGCTGTCTTGGATCTTTTTTTGATCCTTTGCGGTGACAGCAAGTTAGTTCCTAAGTTAGCAAAAATCCAAGTCTGACGAATATCCTCTTCTACAAGACTGGCTACATCTGAGATACTTGGTTTAAAATTTCTGCCTTTCCCTATTCTTAATTCATGCTGCCTCCAAAAGTACCCCCGTATCACGTTTCTCATTGTTGGCCAACTTCTTAGTTTTGTGAGCTTTTCCATGACACCTCATTGTTAAGTATACTTGGGCGTGGCATTGCACTTTCCAGAAAAATGAAATATTATTCAATATAACATTATGACACCTAAAGAGAATTGATTAATCTAGAAGTTTAAACACATTAACAGCACCACATTAACTAAGCAAAAAGACTACTGTTATGGTGCACTACGTTTTTGCTATTCACTCTGTTCTATCATAGCATCCAAGCAAAACTTTATAGTAAATCATGCTATTGTGAAATCTCGCCACTTTCACTGTTACCATTCAAGGAGCTTAGCTAAATAACTAAGTAATAAATGGCACCAACTTAAGTCTTAAAATCATAAAGCATTTAGGCAGTGTTTTCCCTATTTAGTTTGATTCCTTTCTACAACTCTTGTTGCAAATTTGCTGTTGCTTACAATAATAAGCTGCAATCAGTAACACATAATAAGCATTTTTTCGCAATTTTACCTAAAAAACAGGTTTTCATCATTTTTCGAGGAAACAAAGCTTTTAGAGGTATAGTATCTTCAAAAGTTGGATTTAAATTTGGGCATTCTGCATCCTTTGAAGTAAAAACCCAAGTCCCTATGACCACCAGAACCTGAAATACAGAAAATTTACCCATTTGGGGGGCACATGACAGAAAGGAGAGCGTGGCCTGCTTAGACAAACTTTTTTTCAAAATTAATTTTTATTTCACGTTAAGTTGGGTCATTTCGCAATCCAAAACAACTAGAGAGTAAACAATTTGCCAAAAAAGTGTCAAAAGTGTTAAACCCTAATGTTTAGTCTACTTAGTTCACAATATTTTGGCTTGCGAGCAATGACAACTGTTGCAAATGATATTGTTTTAGATTGCATAAATTACTGTAGCATTCAGAATCTAAATAATAAGGTAAATTTAAAAAATGAGTATGGAAAGCAATGTGAATCAATCAAACAATGAAGTATTAGTCAATCTCACCAAAAGTAGCTGTCGTGATCTTGAATTTGAAGTTGCTGAGATGAGATGTACGTATCCAGAAAAAATTGAAAGACTTCTAAATTCAATAATTGATGAAAATATTCAAGCTTTAAAGAACTTTTACTTGAATAGTTCCATTGCACCAGTAGTGGAAGAAAATGTATTAAATGACAGAGAAAAAATACAAAATTTAGCTGATGAGTTATCTTTCCACGTGTTTAAAAGTATTCCATCTGAAATACAGGTAAGCCATTGTAATATTGGTGCTGTGAGTGAAAAAAAAATAATGACGTAAACTTTGTATATACTTATCAACATATGAATATTACTGGTGAAACCACTTGATTGCATACTGGTAGGTTAGCAAATACGCATTTCTATACAAGTATTAGATGTATGCTTTTAAGCAATTGACTTTCAGAAAAATGTGTGTCCTAATGTACAGTCAGTGTTTGTTTTTCTCACCTGGTTTATCGTTGAAGTGGTTTATGCAGTTTTCTGTGAGGGGGTAACTCGTCCCAATTCATGACCTCTTGTCACTCATTTAATTACTCTTGCCATTGAAACAGTAGTGCTTGGCTTGTTTTCTGTGAAAATTGATTAAATGTGTGAAGTTATTTACCGGGCCAATCACTTTCTTATGCCATAAAAATAAAAAAACATTAAGGATTAGGTTAGGAATACAAAATTGCAATGCATTAAAACGATGTATCTGCTTAGTTGGGAGTGGTAGTTTTGAATGTGACCGACTGGACATTGAGGCAGGAATTTAGATTTCAGGTTTGTTATTTTAGGTTTCAGGTTTGGTTTGGTTTAGGTTAAATTTCAGATTTGATTTGGGTTTAGTCGGCAGCGTGGCACAGTGGTTCGGAGCGTCGTTTTTACGACGACCATGATTGCAAGGTTAATGGTTCAACTCCCAACCTAGTCTTGTTGTTGCGTCCGTAGATACGATGCTTCACGATGATTATCTCTGTTTGGTGGAATCTGACAAGCAGCAAATTAAAGAAGTTTCGGGAAATTCAACTGGAAAACTTGGAAACAAAGGCAACTCCTGAGCGAGTCTGGATTCGTCCTACGCATAGCACCTCCGCCGCTTTTTCGTGATAGGAAGATAAAGATGAAGAAGTCATCAGGTGAAGAGTTAGGAATATTAGTATCTACCGTATTTTGGTTATGGTCAGGTTTGGGTGTCCTACTCAGATTCATTTATGCTGAATAGTCGTGTAAGCAGTGTGCCATCAATGAATTTCGTCTGTAAATTTCACAGTGTTTTCATTTTAAGAAAATGTTGATGACTAAACATTTACTGTTAGTGACTAAAATTATCTAATTTCACGAATTGGAATTTGATTGCAGAAACTACAACAAGTCACTGAAAAAAGCCAAAGGTTCCCACCAATTTTAAGTGCAATAAAAGAATGATTTCACATGTGTATACGTAACGTTTTGAATTGCCACACGAGTATGATGGAAGTTGATAAAGCTTGCAGCTGCAAACTCTCAGTAATGTATAGATATGTGAATCTGGAAGGAAGGTTTATAGGCTACATCTCTCCTTCTTGATGAATGTTATTCATTGTTTTTGTTGTTGTTTTCTAATTTTTTTATGACTTGGTTTTTTTTGTATCAGTGTAGTTTTCAATGCTTAGTTGATTTACTGGCTATTCTGTGACTGTGTAATGGGCAAACTGTTCCCTAATCCATGCATACATTTTGTTAAAAATTAAAGCAAATTCACTTATCAAGCTCCGCAAACCGCCGTGATTTTTTCCCCAAATTTGACATTTTCTGCAGGTAAACAGTGGATGCAATACTGCTACCATCTGCCCGCTTGTGGTCTGGATGCAATGCTGCTCCCATATTACGTCCGCTTGCGGTTACAAGGATATAATTTTCGCAGCGTTAAAAAATGTTTTTTTTATAGTTTTAAGGTCAGGTTGCAAGAGTTGTTCATTCACAAACTTAGTTTACAAAAATTGTTGGATGATAGACATCGGAGAACCCTGTGTTTTAGTTACATAAAAGGCTCGCCAGAAGATATCCCTTCGTTAAAAAATAGCGTCTATTCAAAGCGACTTTTTGTATGCTGGCATTTAGAGCTAATAACACTGGTCAACAATTTTTCAAAAGTTGTTTGCTTCGGAAATGAAAACCGCTGATTCTTGCATACTTTCGGTCGCCAAGTTCAAAAATGCATCATGTGAAAATTGCTGATTAACTTTATAGTTTAAAAGCTACTAAAGGTTGTGTTTTAAATGTGGATGTATTATGTGGTAGCTACGATGCACTTTACTGACCACTCCAACAACTTTTGGTCACTATTAATACATTGTTGCATGCATGCATTAATACATTGTTGCATAAATAAACTGAACTGAACTGCATTTAGGCAATGAACGCAAACCAGTGATTGCCTTTTTGCTTGCCGCTTGCATTTGGTAATTGGGGCATCCCTAGTTATCCAGGAAAAGTCTGCATTTAAAACTGTATCATTTTTTTGCGTATATATTCAATAAGCTCAATATCATTAATTCGATTGAAAGATCACGGTGATTTATCATGTCCTTTAAAAGGTAACCCTTGTCCTGCTGAAGAAACAAGTTGCATGAATTGAAGTTGTACGAACTTCTTTAAATGCTCTTTACATTCTATTCTCATTGCAACTAGAAAATCTCTTTTTAATCTTTGACTATCTAGAGCTGCATTGATTCTCCTAGAACACTCCCAAAGTGTAAAATGTATTAATGTGCTTCGTAGATTTTTTCTGCCTTTGCATACCATCAGGGTCATTCCATGCCAAACGTCCTGGACCCTCCAGCTTGACCCCCTTGAAATTTTTCCAAAATTTGTCAAAATGTTGTATATCACGGTTGACCAGCACACCGAAAATTTTAGTTCAATATCTTTTGTACTTTTCAGAATATAGCCTATTGAAATTTGCCATACCCGTGCATGGACAATCGGCCGCCCATTTTCAAACTATCATTTCTTCAAAGTTAAAGGAAGTGGAAAGCTGATTTTTGGTACATTGATCAACTTTCAACTGTGCTATATTACATGAATCAAGTGTCAGAATAATTTTAATTTACGTCATAATGAAACTAGAGGGCGCCAAAGTATGGACATTTTGATCGAAAACCAATTTTTTGCAATTTTCGAAAGCTTATATCTGCCACGTCTAACACACTAGCGCTTTGTTTTTTTTTTCATGGTTGTTGGCTTGTTGCTTACCTATTAGACTACAACTTCATCAAATTTGTAGAAAAACCTTGCGTTAAAATAAAAGTTATTTCACTTCGAAAAGTGATCCAGCTGCAAAATTATAAAAATGCGCCATTTTGTGGTGCCAAAATGAGCCCGTCAGACATTGTTTTCAAGTACAATTTTTTTACATGTGAAACAGACTTTCTTGAGGACCTTACATACCAAGTTTCGACTTTGTATTGAAACTATAGGGGGGTGAGATGCAATTAGTTTGCACCGTAGTGATTTCATGAGCCGTTCCATCCATTATTTTGAAAAAGATTGTTTAAGAAAAACTTGTGTGTTTTAATGTGTCTGAAACTTAGTAAGAAGTGTCTAAAACTTATCAGAAGAATGAATCTGCAAAAAATTTGAGCGCTCTAGCTCTGGTGGTTGCAAAGTTACCACATTTCGAAATTTTCGTCACGCTTCACTGAATTTTGCCTTAAATTTTGTTTGCGTGGGAGTGGAACAATAAAATAAATTGCTCTTCCCCAATTTTTGGGAAGCTGAGTTCCAAATTAATGGATTTTTTGCTTAGCATAATTAGGGATTTGCCGAATACCGGATTAAGAATGGAGTTGGCCGAATCGGCAACGCGGTCGAGCGGCAGGAGCTCAGTTGATGTAATGACCATGTTATTGATCGCTTTTGATTCAACTACGATCCACGACACTACGTTTGTGTATCAACACGTTCTTAATGCTGGTCTTTATGATTTCGAGTAAGAAGAATTGCGTTAAAAGAGTGGATTTTAGTGAAGAGTGTGTCGAAAATCGTTAGCCAAGTCAGTCCGCCACCATAGGCGTCTAATCGGCGGGAGCAGGAACAGTGCTTCCTCAGCTGTAATACCGAAAAGAGCAACATATGTCCGGCCTCCGGGGTGTTTTCATTAATACATTAAAAGTTGACTGCATGCACATGGCAAGGTAGCTAAAACACTTCCAAAATGTTAAGCGCAAAATCTTAGCATTGTTATTACGAAATTTTGCGCTCATGCTATATATAAAGCGAGAGGAAAACTGTCGAGCGTGTGGCCTGCGTCAGCGGCGTTATCGAGTAAAGCAATCGAGTTAACAATTACCACACATTGTGTTGGTATTTGCGGTTTTGTGCTTGTGAGCAATTTGTGATACCCATCGAAAGCAAACTTCAGGAAGGATCAAATCGTCATTATACTCGCGGCATTACGCGGAAGCATGTCAAACTGGTGGAGCCCATCTCTGCGCCTGTGCAACACAATTTCGAACTCCGAAAAAAAAACGTCGCAACAGTGGCGAGCCTCTTAGACCGACAGCGAGGTCTTTAACCAATACGCTAAGCCGTCGGTAGAAGGCAAGTTTGAATTTGAATTTTCACTTTCTTTGCGCTATCATCAGAGCTACTAAAAAAAACGCAAGGTTTATAGTAATTGATGAACTAAGGACAACTTACTTAACGTTACAAAGTCAAAACCACACAACATTTAAAAGCAGAAGCACATCCATTACAATGTTGCTGGTACCTTGAAACGTCGTTTTTTGAACGTAGAAAACAAAGTTTCCATAAAAGTTCTCTCCCCCTGCCACTTGCTTTGGAGAAAAAATTGGCACCTATGTCGGCTGCTCATTGCGTTTGTTTTTTTCATTTCCAACAAAAACGAACGTGCAAGTTATAGGACAGAAGACCAGTGGCGATTCCAAGGAGGGGTCAGAGGGGGCCATGGCCCCCCCAGATTTTTGCCTGGCCCCCAGGTTGGCCCCCCAGTTTTAACCAGCTCATGTGGCTTATGACAGGGTATGAAAATATACTAATCGATTGCCCAACATCAGGCCAGAGTTAAACATTCGTTGTCTTTGCTTCTTGGTTTACTAGACTATGTGAAATTTGCATAATTTGCTTCGGTCTTTGTCTTCGCTTTTCAATAAACTAGTGCTTTTATTGCATCACACAGTTCCGTCTAAATCGTAAAATCGCTATCACAAGCGCTTAAGTCATAAAGCAGCCAGTGCAAATCGAAGAAGCAGTTAGTAATGGGTGAAGAGGAGTAAGGAACTAAATGGATCAAAATCTTACGTATCGTGTCGGTGGTAGAGGCCAATCGAAATAAAAGTGACATTTCGAATTCTTTGGAGCCTAGTTAGTCATGTACCGGTATTTTTTGTGGAAGCCTAATCAACAAGCACTAAAAAGGAAAGACCGCGATGTGCATTGTGGCAGCATTGGCAGGCGTAATAATGGTATTAGTAGCAACAGTAGCCAGTGCTGAGTAAACTTGGCTTTAATGCGTCATTCGTCGATGGTTGTGGAGTTTGGCGCGGGAGACCTTAGTTGAGTGTGGACTGGTTCTAATTCTATAGGCAACTCAGTGCTGCCTTGTTTTATCGCTTTTGAAATTACAAAATCATGGAGTCATGAAGCAATCGACCTTCCTTTCCTGAGCATTATTCAGCCTGCGGTTGTTAGGCGACTGACATAAAAAGCGAAAATTGCAATATGTTTATTATGAAGCCTGATGGCGGAGTGGGCTAAGACGCGAATGAAATCTTAACCAGTGCCAATGCTGGCCCATCGTAGCCCCTCACCCTCCCTCCTGGAACTCAACGCGAGGTCCCACAGGCAAAAGTTTTTGTGCCCAAAAGAATACTTTTCATCTCCACGCAGAATCAAAGACCAAAAAAAGAACTTCAGGTAACGAAAGTGGCACCCCAGAAACGCGTGCCCCCGGTCGGAGGGCACGGGGAACGGTTGCACCGGCCCTGGTCTTAACACTGCCACCAGTCGAGTGGGGTTCAATCTCCTTACGGAGAACATATTTTCACTGGCTATCCCACAAATGTCGAAGTCGAACATGTAGCAGGAAAACTGTTCATACTAATTTTTAGGCTAGGCAATCAGTTTGACTCGTCTCGGAGTCAGACCTTGAGTCTACCGCTCCGGAAACAGACGCTCTGACCATTATGCCATCTGTTGTAGTGAATGTCAATAATAAATGTAGGCTATATAGTGTGTCATATTGCAATATGCTTACTTTTTAAGTTTGGTTGCAAATCTCTTTGAACTTACTCTTTTCCTCTCAAACACACTGCCGTCATTTGGCAAAACCCATTATCTCCACTTTTGCACTTTTCGGGAAAATCAAGTTTTAGTTTTCAGGTTTTTTTAAGAACGTTCCTGATTGTAGATTTTTTTAATTTTTGGTTGATAAAAGTGCTTGATCATAAAAGTTTAATAATAAAGTTTAATGTCAATAATTTTGATTAATGAATGTATAAACAGCGTATGAATCTTGCGTTCGATTTTTATCCAAATTTGCATTGAACCCAATTAGCTATATTACGTCACCATTATTATTGTTTCATATTGTTACGCACAATTTTTTCACTCGTGAGATGAAAGTTTTTGAAAAATGCATTAAACTTTGTTTATGACGCAATAACAAAATTAACAATTACAAGTGGAGTCAACAGGTTTTGCCAGATAATGTTTAAAATTTTTGACAACTTTTTGTACAGAAGTGGAGTTAATGGGTTTCGCCACCATAGATAACTCGAAATCGGTTAGGAGTACAAACTCGATATTTGCACACAAGTCGGACATTGGAGCAACGATTGAAAAAATACAAAACAACGAAATTTCAAAATTTTGGAGTTAATGGGTTTTGCCAAATGACGGCAGCACAGTTTTCAGTGGCCCCACCTCAATCTATCTTGGCCCCAAAGTGGGCCCCCCCCCACTTTTTGGAAGCTAAAATCGCCACTGCAGAAGACTGGCTTGATTATTTGCATGGTTGTTACGGATGAAGCAACGGTGATGGTCATTGAACTTGTACCGTCTCGGTTTGATGCCGATTGATTACTGCGTTACAGCTACGCCATTGAAGTTTTCCTGATGACAAAACGAAAAAACTTGTAAACTGAATTTAAATCCACTTGGTATAAAAAATTACCAACGCAGTTTAAGGTTTGAACTCGGTTCTACTTTTTGTACAGAGTCCAAACAAAATTAAAGTTTTCAAACTTGCACCAAATTTTTTCACGTAGATCGAAAAAGTAAATTTTATTTTTACCTGGTCTACTCGACGCAATTTCCCTGAACTTTAAAAATATTCGGTATCCGGCCGGATACCTCAAAAAGCGCCGGATACCGGATATCCCTAAGCATAATTCAGTTATTTCCTTCTGAAAATTGCCAAAACCGCAAGTTTTTTTCATAGCAATTGCAATATTCATTTTTTTTGTCAACGTTTGATCATATTCATAGGCGTCGATTTTTTGTAGGTTCAAGCAAATACTCGGGCGCGAAAAAAAATTTTAAAAGCAAAAAATTTCACATAGCTTACGGTTTTTCAAAATGTGTGCAGTATTTACCTTAATAGCAATACTTCGCGAATACGTTCGTTGGTTTTTAACCAGAAATAAGGGAAGTTACGGAGTTAATGTTCAGCAAACTACGGTCGATTGCAAATCAATACTCAGATTTTTATCACTGTTCGAAATTCCGAAAAATGTTAAAATCATTTAAAATATTCGACATTTTGCGCTTTTCTAAATTGTCACGAGTGTACGTTTTTTAACTTTTGATCCAAAGGAGAACAGGAGCTTTAACACGAAATCGTTTTTTCCCAATAGGCGCGTGGTGTGCCATTTGGAAAAAAGCAATTTTGCGCGTGTTTTTTGTCTCGCATAAATATATCGGACAAATTATGCTCTAAATAAGCTCAAAAACATCGGACACTAGACGAATAATTTTTTCCAAACGGCACCCCATACTTTATGTTTTGCTTTTGTCGAAAAAAATTTAACTTATGCACTGTTAAAAACTTGCCGTGGAATCTGCTGATCATTACGAAAGGCGTTTTTGATTGTAACCTACTGTGAAACTTTATCGCATTTTTGATCTTGTACCCAAACTTTTAGCAGTGTAGAAATACACCATATCATTTGTCAGTATTGTCAAAGTGACTTTCCGTATCTGCGTTTTTTTTTAATCACTTCAACACATCAAAACGTTAGTCAGCGTCTTTTCGCGAAATTAAAAAAAGGCGATAACTTTTTCGTCAAACCAAAAGAAATCAAATCTTTGCTATGTATGGGGCGCCGTGTGTAAAACTACGCAATATAAAATTTTGCATCATTTTTTGGTTAAATTACGTGCAATATCATACATTGTTGCAATTTATGTATATTGCTGCAATATGTGTTAAATTGTTGCAATTTATGTATATTGCTGCAATTTGTGTAAATTGTTGCAATTTACGTATATTGCAAAAAAAACTTTAAATCGGCTTTTAATTGCCATGGTGATATGCTAACTAAAACAGTCAGTGTTGCCCTTTCCCTTTTTCCATGAACTCATGTAGTGTACTGGCCTGAGGCGCTGTTGTACTGACTGTGCAGTGTGCGCTTATGCTGTATGGCTGAAACACGTCAGATTACAGTAACTTCTGTGATCTGTCCACAGAAAGCAGGTAGGCTACATCCTGACATCAGCAGATCAGCACACCGATACACCAGTAGCCAGTTACATACGGTAAACTGTAAAATTAAAAATGTCAAACTAGTCTACCGATACCGATATTTTGTAACTGAACGAAACCTAACTAAATTTAACCCTAACTGAACCTAGTCCTAATCTAACCCAACTGGACCTGGGAGCTGATACTAGTTGTTACTCCTATACCGGTAGTCTAGTCTAGTCTAGCTGCTGGTATTCCAAAGGATACCGGTACCAGTAGCTTAACAGTAGTAGCTTAAATGATTCATTTAGCCAGTAGCTTAAATATTTCAGCCAAACCAATAAGCGCACACTGCACAGTCAGTACAACAGCGCCTCAGGCCAGTACACTACATGAGTTCATGGAAAAAGGGAAAGGGCAACACTGACTGTTTTAGTTAGCATATCACCATGGCAATTAAAAGCCGATTTAAAGTTTTTTTTGCAATATACGTAAATTGCAACAATTTACACAAATTGCAGCAATATACATAAATTGCAACAATTTAACACATATTGCAGCAATATACATAAATTGCAACAATATATGATATTGCACGCAATTTAACCAAAAACATGATGCAAAATTTATATTGCGTAGTTTTACACACGGCGCCCCATAGCTATGCTGGCGTTATTACGTCGAAGCAAATAACGAGTAGCGGGGGGTCCATCTCCGCGGCTTATTGCCTGGGCAACACAGCATCGAACTCCGAAGAACCGTCGCAACAGCGTCGAGCTGACGAGCTCATTTTGGCACCACAAAATGGCGCATTTTTACAATTTTGCAGCTGGACCACTTTTCGAAGTGAAATAACTTTTATTTTAACGCAAGGTTTTTCTACAAATTTGATGAAGTTGTAGTCTAATAGGTAAGCAACAAGCCAACAACCATGAAAAAAAAAACAAAGCGCTAGTGTGTTAGACGTGGCAGATATAAGCTTTCGAAAATTGCAAAAAATTGGTTTTCGATCAAAATGTCCATACTTTGGCGCCCTCTAGTTTCATTATGACGTAAATTAAAATTATTCTGACACTTGATTCATGTAATATAGCACAGTTGAAAGTTGATCAATGTACCAAAAATCAGCTTTCCACTTCCTTTAACTTTGAAGAAATGATAGTTTGAAAATGGGCGGCCGATTGTCCATGCACGCCGATTGTCCATGCACGGGTATGGCAAATTTCAATAGGCTATATTCTGAAGAGTACAAAAGATACTGAACTAAAATTTTCGGTGTGCTGGTCAATCGTGATATACAACATTTTGACAAATTTTGGGAAAATTTCAAGGGGTTCGAGCTGAAACATTTTCAAAAATCAGGACGTTTGGCATGGAATGACCCATCAGTCAAATGAGCACGATCCCAGAAACCTTTATTCCAAATTGCATAGAACAAAACCTGTAAGCTAAAGCTAGGGATGTGCCGGATAGGAAATTTGCCGGATACGGGATATCCGGCAAATCTGACTTACCGGATATTCGGTATCCAGCCGGATGCCGGATAATAGCACTAAACCAAAATTAATATTTTGATGGTTTTTGTCCATGATATCGTCTTTGTATTTGCATGAGATCATGTGACACACAGGAAAATTCCAAAAGTATTGCGTCATTAGAAATGGATTTCATTACTTTATCTAACTTGGCCGAATCGGCAAGCGCCTCCGGGGTGTTTTGATTATTATATTTAAAGTTGACTGCATGCACATTGCACAGTAGCTAAAACAGCTGACGAAGTTTTGCGCTCATGTTATGTATAAAGCGAGAAGAAAACTCTATCAAGCGCGTGACCTACGTCAGCGGCGTGATTTTACGAGTAAAGCATGGCGCACTTAACAACAGGCCTTGACGTCGCGCAAGCGGCGGCTGTTTGTGGAGGCTGATTGCAAAAATGTAATATTTGAGCATCACTATACTTTTTCTTTTTTTTGTAAACGATTTTATTAATCAGCTTCATACAAAATGCAATTTGGCGTGTTTCAAGACTTATGTACGGAATTTAAATCTCATTTGTTGAAGTGAAATACATTGCCATTAAAAACTTTTTGAAAATAAAAGAATTTAAATGACATTTTTCAGAAAACGTAGGAATTCCAGACGGTTGGAGTTGGGGTCGTGGGAGTCGGGGGTTGAAGTTGGGGGTGGGGTTGAGGTCGGGGGGTTGAAGACGGGGGTTTGGAGTTGGGGGGGTGGAGTTGGGGGGGGCTGGGGTCGGGGAGGTTGGAGTCAGGGGTTGGGGAGGGTTGGAGTCGGAGGGTTAGGGTCGGGGGCGTTGGGGTCGGGGAGGTTGGAGGTGGAGTTGGAGTCGGGAGTTGTGTTGGGAGGGGTGGAGTTTGGGGGTGGGGTAGGGGGTTGGGATCGGGGGGTTGGAGTCGGGGGGTTGGAGTTAGGGGGTTGGGGTTGGGGGGTTAGGGTCGGGGGGGTTGGAGTTGGGAAGGTGGAGTCGGGGGGGTTGGAGTTGAGAGGGTGGAGTTGGGGTGGGTTGGGGTCGGGGGGATTGGGGTAGGGTCGGGGGCGTTGGGGTCGGGGGAGTTGGAGTTGGGAGGGTGGAGTCGGGGGGTGGAATCGGGGGGTTGGGGTCGGGGAGGGTCGCAGTTGGGGTCGGGGGGTTGTAGTTGGCTTGAAATTACCTTAAAAGTCTTGTAGTTGATTTACAAGTACCTTGTAGTTGCTTGTGCTGTTTTCAACTACCTTGTATAGTTGTTTTAAAAGCACCTTGTAGTTGCTTGTGCTGTTTTCAACTACCTTGTAGTCGGCTTAAAAGTACCTTGTAGTTCCTTGTGTATTCAGCTACTTTGTACTTGGTTTAAAAGTACCTTGTAGTTCTTTGTGCTGTTTTCAACTACCTTGTAGTTGGTTTAAAAGTACCTTGTAGTTCCTTGTAGTGTTTTCAACTACCTTGTAATAGCTATAAAAGTACCTTGTAGTTCCTTGTAGTGTTTTCAGCTACATTGTACTTGGTTTAAAAGTACCTTGCAGTTCCTTGTGCTGTTTTCAACTACCTTGTAGTTGGTTTAAAAGTACCTTGTAGTTCCTTGTAGTACCTTGTAGTTCCTTGCGGTGTTTAGTAGGACCCTGCAGTACGTGCTGTTATTTCAAAACAGCTGTGACAGAATTTGCCCCACATGATACTGAAGCCAAATCGGCTGGTTGGCGTAGTGGTAAGAGACATTGTTATCAGTGTGGGCAGGAGAGATGTGGGGGGATGCACCCCCCCACCAGCCATTTTCAAACATGTTTTGATGAATGCAGTTTTTCCACAATTTTGAACCTTTTCGATAACAATAAGCCTTACGTCCAAAGCTCGCATAATCAAAAATGTACAAACAAAATGCATCATACCGTATTTGGTGAAACACTCAGATTTAGGGGCAAAAAATTAAAACAAATATTGCCTAAAAATTGTTCAAAAAGTGCTAAAATGGCCATTCCAGTATGTAAATTTTCAAAAACTTTCCGGGGGAGCATGCCCCCGCACCCCCCTAGAGCTTTCTTATTCTCAATATGCTTCAAAATAATTTTGCTCAAAAAACACGCTTGAAAATGTGGCAATTTTAGGTGCTCCCTCCCTGAAAAAAATTCTTGAATGTGTTGCAGACATGAAAACACTTTCAAAGGGCTTTTTACACGTTTTTTGGATCTAACGTTTTTGTATTTAGTTTACACTCAACATAATTCAAAATTTCATCCCCCCCACCAAAGTTTTCTGGATCCGCTCCTAAGTGCGGAATCAAGGTTTTTTTTTAGAACCCCCCTTTGAAATTTGCTGGGTGCGCTCCTGTTGTCATGAATAATTGTTTGGTCATTATTCTGTGATAAAATGAGTGTATGGAATTGATGATTCAGTTTACAGTGGGTAATTTTAAATATTTGGTTCTCTAGTTATATTAAGAAGGAATGCTTATCATTTACTTTGCACGAAGTACTAATAAACTAATTGAGGTGATCAGTGGTTGCTGGTCATTTCAGTTTTTTTGCAAAGATTATTTTGCTGGAAAAGCATAATGCAGAAACAGTTTTGTCCCATTACCAGTACTAATTTGATCAAACTCATTTTGTAAAAAGATTCTACAGTTTCTAGTTCTAAGTTGCTAAAATTGCACTAAAATCAAAATGAAATACGATTTCAGTTTCACACAAGTTTTGTGAAAAAAGTTTAACTAGCTTTACATTTTACGCCAATTATGAGAAAAAAAAAGGAAGTTGGTAATCTAGTGGAAGTAGAAGCGCTGGAGATGGAAGGGATAGGTGTGGAAGCGGATTTGAAAGCAGTTGACGAAACAACTTCTTCAACATCCCTGAATATATCTTTACCATAGCAGGTGATAATGGAGGCCATATGGGCGTGGTAAATAGTTAAGGTACTGGTACTTCTTGAATTTTTTAATGATGGTCATAATGTTAATCTGTTTAGTAAATGTACAGGTAGCCTTTTTTTCCTAATTCGTCACATTTTTTCTTCTCTCGTTTCCTGTGGGTTTGTTTCAGCTCGCATTTTAATTTTTTTTACATGGGGTGGTCTTGGATTATCTGTAGAACATACAAAAAAAAATTTAGCCTAATCGATCACTTACTTCAGCCTGTGCGAATTAAAGTTTAGAAATGACGAATTAGGTAAAATTTGAAAATTTGTTGCGACTAATTCGGAATTCGTCAAGACGAATTACGCAATTCGTACAAATATTGTAGCTTGCCATTTTTGTAGTTCTCAAAAGTCACGAGTTTACTCCTTTTGCAACTCCATTCCTCATTTTAATCTACTCCGTAAAAACAGCCAGAGAAAAGATGGTATACTGCACAATAAAAATATTGAAAAGCAATACTTGATCATGAAGCAATTTTTTTCCCAAAATACCGGTATTTTCCTACAGCCCTCAAAATATATTTTCTTCGGTCTCAAATTGGGTTAATTGTCGAAACAGGATTTCTAATTTCAGTCGCATGCTGTTTAAATAAAATGTTGTGGACCAGATTGGAAAAAAATAGAAAACAGACAAAAAGAAACTGCCCCCATTTTCTTCATCTTTCTCTTTAATTCGTCGTCTCTCTTTTTTTCCTAAACGGATAAACTATTTCCACTATTTTTGAATTCATTAATAGCAGAATGTTCCCCGCAAAAAATTTAAAAAAAATTATGAATCGGTTGCGGATCCGAAATATCACTTGCGGATCCGAAATTCGCGCGACTCGTCTGAAAGTTTGTGGGACGAATTAAGGCGCATTTACACATTGGTGAAGCTACGCGCAGGTTTTTGTTTGTTTCTTTGTGCCGGGTTCAGTGATTCGCAAGAGTTTCAGTGAAGTTAAGTGAAGTGCAGTGCACCAAGTAGCTACAAAGCCACTTTTGAGCCTAGGTGCGCGCGGTTTAGAGGTCGACTGCTACTAACGAAGATAGGTCCAGAGGGTCTGAGAGATTAAAGTGTTTATGTGCAGGGAGTTTATAGGTAGTTAAGAGGCAAGTTTTGCTACCAATAGTTTATCCAAGATTTGCAGTTTGATCTAAGTCAAATATTTTTGTTTTTTGTAGTTGGTTGGCTAATGGTAGAGTAACCGCTAGTGTACCGGTACAAAGCCTAGTGAAGTAGTAGACTAATTTGGGCAAGGATAGGCTTTTACAAAAACGGTTGGCTACCGGTATTTTTACGCTTAAATGGGCCTGTACTAGTTTACTGGACTATGCTCTTTTTTGGACTGTTGCCATTAAACACAGGGTATCGGTAAGTGACTTGCCACCCAACCTAGGCCAGTAGGCTGCCTGTCTGTAGCAAAAAGTTGGGTGCTGGGTGGGGGTAGGATCAGCTATCAGTACTGAGTATGGACAGTTGCTATTGTGACAATGTATTGGTACCGGTAGGTTAACAATATTGATGGATGAAAGGTAACTTTTCCCCAAGGGCTAATTATCGTACCGGTAGTCCACATCATGGGTACCGATTACCAACTGCCCAACCTTGTTTTATAATTTAGGGCCACAGGGTCAGAGAGACAAAATTGTTTATCTGTTGAGGTATCGGTACTAGTGTAGACTGGTATATAGGCCTATCTAAGTAGTAAACAAGCAAGTTTGGCTAAGCATATTTTATTCAAAGACATAATTTAAACAAATGTCATATGTATCGGTATATTTTAATTTTTTAAAGTCAGTTGACAGGATTACTAGTACCGGTATATACGGTACCGGTAGACGCCTATGCCTATCTGTGGTGGTATAACTGCTAGTCACTATGTCTAAAAAACTATCAGTTGTGTAATGATAGGCTTTTCAAAACACCAATATTAGGACTGATAGACTGCACTGAGAAGTACGGTACTAGCAGTTGAATGATTAACAAATATAGGCTTACCGGTACAGTACCGTACTAGTTTGCTTTGCTTAATGTTAACAGTTTTTTGTGCAATTTTTCTTTCAATTTTTTTACTCAACAGCTCAATATAGTACCTGACAGTGACCAATGGTTGTTTTCATTTTAAGGTTCACTACCGGTATATTGCATTATTATCTATATTGCTGTAGGCTTAGTTGTTTACATTTCATATCACTGTGTCATTCAAAATGAATCTCGCTGATAATTGGAAAAAACTTTCAATTCTTGAAGTGTTGAAATATCCATTCATATATGATGTGACAAAAGAAGCATACCGCAACAAATATATTCGCCAAAATGCTTGGAAAAGCATTTCCCCAGTGTGTGGTTGTCCCATTAAAGGTATTGCAATGAACTATACAGGCCTACATTTTTGATTTTGATCTGCACAGTACCTGTGATATTGGCGCATAATCCTATACCCTATATACTTTACTTTCTTTTGCTTTTTAAGTTGTGCCATCTGTTTTCGTTAAAGTATCAGTACTTCTTACAATTTTTTTTGTAAAATAGTATATACCGTAATAAATTACATTATACTGTTACACAAATTAAGGTGCTTCAAAAAATAAGCTGTGCTTGTTAGATGTTTCAATTTCTGCAATGTATTTGTGTGTTACCAAAATTGTGTGATTGTTTTGTTCATCCTGGTAAAAACTTGTCAAACTGAGATTTTAGACATTAAAAAATGCTCAATCAATCAATGGATAAAAAAACAATAAAATTTGACAGCTTGTAAAAACATTATTGTTTAAACGATGCTTGCTTCTAATACCATACATCCAAACATCTGCTTTGTAATGCCTAAATCATGCCAGAAGCATGGTTAATGAGTGTGCTCGCATAACTCCTCATTAACGTTGTAACCATGACTACTCCTGCAGAGTGCAGAAGTGTGTGGAAGAATTTGCGCACCAAATTCAACAAGGAGAAGGAGAGGTTAGACAAAAGCTGATCTGGCGATAGTTTCACACCACAGCGGAAATGGAATCTGTATGAAGTTATGTCTTTTATCCAGCCTCATATACACTACAGAAGGTAAGTTCAAAACAGTTACACAACATTTTTATCAATACATGTTATAAAAACTGTACCGATAAGTGGTAATAGTTTATTGCTTGTCTGAAGACATGTTTACAGTAGTGGTACATGTATATATTGAATTGAATAATAATTTTTGTCAGTGGTCCTGGAGAGTTTCGATCTTAGTTTGACATTTTTACTAGCCTGATTGCAACTTGCTTGTGTTTGGTGTTAAGGGCGCCTCAGGATCTATGCTAACTGCTAAAGGTTTGTGTTTAGTTATGACTAATAGTGTTTTGATAGCAATCGACAAGAAAAGCAAGTTTTCTTGTTTTCACCGTATTTATTTAGTGTTTGGATATTGCTGTCTCAGTATCTTGCAGTTGTTATGCGCATAGATGGATATGCTGTGACGTAACGGCTAACTATTAAGTAGTTTCTTTATTTTAACCTCCTTTCACAAAAAATTGAATAGTCATCCGAGTTTTGCTGGTGATGTTTTGCTTTTCTAATTTGCAACATGTTAGGATTTCCTCCAGCAGTAATGATCATTGGGAAGCATTTTATCCGAAATTGCCACAGCACAGATGTAGCGCAGTTTAACTAAAATAAACTTACTATAATGTTTGTTGTGTGAAGCGATGCTGCCTGCGAATTACTTCGCCACTTTGCTAATGGAATTGAAGCAAGCTATATGTCAGTTTTGTAAAGTTAGATTTGTGCAAAATTAGTTTTACTTTTACCCATTGTTTTACCGTTTTGTTATTTTGTTTTAAGTGGGATTCTATACCAATGACATGCAGCATTGACTGAAAGCAATATTATAGATGAGCATAGAATTTTAATACTGAATGCAAATTTTTCATTATCAGAAAATGTTTGAGGTAGTTGGTGAGTGAATTTTTTTTTTGCGCAGCGTATCCTCCAACATGGTGGATGTAGACAACCAAAAAGTAGATTGGAGACAATTATTGGAAGAAGAAGATTCTATGCCAAGTTCTTCTCAATGGATGTCACTCCAGTCCCTGAGCCATTCAGAATCAGTATGTACACTGTACAGCAGCAGATGTTTCCGAACACAGTAGCCCAGATGCAGTCCAGCTTCAGGAACCCAGCAGATCAGAGTTACAAAGCAAAAAGTGGAGTCGAGTTAATTCTTGGGGTACCGGTATGTGTCGTTTGTATACAAGTTGAATAGTGATATAGGATACCTGCGATATTATGCAATAGTGATATACCTGCGATATTGAAGTTTTCATTCTTAAAACTTTTGACTTTTTTATTATTTTTGCTCTCCTATTTTCTAGTAGACAAAATACCTGCAATTTTAAATTAAAGCTCTCATTCTTAAAACTGTTGACTTTTATATTATTTTTGCTCTCCTATTTGATTGGTCATTGGTTGTCCAAACAATTTATTCGTGTTTTATGCAGGTCCAAAATTTTTAAGAAAGCAAAAGAAAGTTGATGAAAGCGAATGCGAAGAAGACGTCGTTACCTCCAAGCTAAAAATTTTTTTGGAAAGCAGCAGAACTAAAGGTACAAATGTTCGAATATTGTTGATACTAAAATGTACAAGCAACTTCATTTATTTGGTTTGTGTTTTAAAATACCAAATTTGTATTTATTTAAAAATGCAAAAGGTTTGAAAATGGTATTTAAAAGTGGTGTTTGTGTTTATCGATATTTAAAAATGGGAAAGTTTGTAATTACCGTAGCTTAATACAGTAGGCTACCAGCACTTTGTATATCGGTGAAAAGCGTCCATTTGGTAGCAGAAAGACTGAATTTTATTTTCGGTGGGATCATACTTAATACTTCAAAAATTGTATTCGCAGCTTCCCGCTAGACGCTACACAATGTGTATTTAAAACACCCGCTGTCTCCTACTTTTACTTTTAATACAGTATGCTAAAATGAGATAAAAGGTTTAAAATTACACAGGATTTAATTTTCATGTCAATACTGCAAAAGAAGCCGCACTTAACACTGATTTTTATTTGCTTATGCAGAAAATGTCAATGATCCAACTTTTCATTTTTTTTTTTTAGTATGGCTCAAGAGGCACAAAAATTGCTGGATTCAATAAGATTGCAATTACAAACGAAAGTTATGCAAGCAAGTATCGCTTCGGCTGAGGAAGCGCGAAGGACATTGCAAAAATGAAGATGCAAGTTGTTATAGCAATCTTTTTTAGTTTGGTGTTTCGGTCGCGTGACTGCGAGTATTTCTCGGACATTAAACTGAAGCCGTTCAGAGTTACTGGTCCTCCGATGATGATTAATTCGAATATAGGCTACCAAAGCAACAATTTGCGTTGTGTTCCTCAAAAACCAAACGAATCCTGCAATATTAGGCCTAAGCAAAATTTACTGATTTTGCTATGAATGACGTTTTTCGTTTTTGGAAAGCAAACCGTCAAATTGTGTTGCATGGAACTGCTATCTTTAATTTCACTTATTGTGTTTATGTTTTTTATTATCTGCCGAACAAGCTGCCGGGCAAACATACTGCTGTTCTAATGTCCTTGTCTCAAAACATGCTGATTGCTGTCATCGGGAGAGCTGCAGTTTTGCATAATCGTTAAGAGAGATTCCGGATAAGCTCATTTATTGCCGTTTATTTTTACATTATTTGCGTGTTCGCTTTGCCCACAACATTTTTATCGGGACGAAAGCCGGTGAAGCGGCTATTTGCCGTGGCTAAGTGTCTGCAGTAACAATGTATTTTTGATCATAAGTTTATGTGGTGTTACGCAAAAAGCTGCCCTTGTACAACATACAGCTCAGATGGCCGAGTGGTATTAGCGTCCGCCTCGGGAGCTGTAGACTTGAGTTTGATTCCAAGTCGGGTCAAACCAATGACTTTAAAATTGGTATTCAATCACAGTTTCCCTGCCTGACGCTCAGCATTAAATGGACAGTGTGAAGAACAAGCCGGCAAGTTTACTTGTTGTGCCGTTGGGAAGGCACTTAGCGGGATTACCCCATCTTAGTGTGGTAGATAGATGGCCGGCAACTCCTAAGCGAGCCCTTAGCGCATTGATCGCTTTCTCGTAATAGGAAGATAAATATGTACTAATATTTGTCGCTGCTTGGGGCGTATTTAAAAAGCTTTTGTGTTTTTAAAGGTAACTTATGAAATAAACAAACAGAATGGCAGAACATATGTAGTGCAATGTTATGGTTGGGGAAGGTGGAGAAAACATATGGTTTTTGGTAATATAGAACCTGTTTTGGAGGATATATAATGTTAAAGTTGAGTTGAGCTCTAATATGAAAGGTTTTTGTGGAAGTGAAATAAAGGGCCCTATTTGAAGAGGAAATTGAAAGGAGGCTGCAACCATTACTAATTTTGGCACTCTCAAGAAACTAACTTTACTCCCGAGTTGAAGCGATTGATTGAAGCAAAGCGAAAATGAAATTTGGATTAGAAGAGGGGGGTAAACGGTCCGTCTGAAGGATGAAAACGAATGGCGCGGGCTTCACTTTTTTAATTTTTTGAAGTAAATGAAGTAAGACAACTATTTCACTTTTTTTTCATCCTGTGTCACTCTGCACTGCGTTTCACGAATTTATAAAACAAAAAAATCTTCACGGTCTCTTGTTGGAAACAGAAGGCTAATTTAGTAATCTTAATTGTAATTCCTTTTACGTAGAATGGGGTTAAATAACCCAACAGCTTCGCTGTTTTCGTGCTCTTCCTTCGAGGCTCCGCTTCGATTTTGGTTTATCTGTTTTTTTTTTATAGTGCTGGTAGAGAAGAACAGACCTCTCAAGTCTAAGATCAAACAGAGTATTTATTTGCGGAAAACACATGCCAATATGTCATAAACTTGATTTGATTTCTTCATTTTTATCCTCCTATCACAAGAAAGCGGCGGAGGTGCTATGCTTAGAACGAATCCACATTCGCTTAGGAGTTCCTTTGTTTCAGAGTTTTACGGTTAAATTTTGATACAACCGATCAGATGGCCGAGTGTTATAGAG
This sequence comes from Trididemnum miniatum, assembly GCA_964006365.1. NCBI lineage: Eukaryota > Metazoa > Chordata > Ascidiacea > Aplousobranchia > Didemnidae > Trididemnum > Trididemnum miniatum. The sequence continues at coordinate 20,932,639 of OZ023239.1, forward strand.
CGACTGCTTCTGGATCGGTAGACTTGGGGTTCAATTACGAGTTTGGTCAACCAATGACTTTAAAATTGGTATTCACAGCTTCCCTGCTTGACGCTCAGCATTAAAGGGACAGTGTGAAGAACAAGCCGGCAAGTTTACTTGTTGTGCTTTTAGGGAAGGCACTTAGAGGGATTCCCCCATCTTGGTGTGGTAGACAAACGGCCGGCAACTCCTAAGCGAGCTCGTACAGCGCCTCGTCGCTTTCTCGTGATAGGAGGATATTATGCCAACAATGAACGAATGCTTCTGACTTCTTTATTTTGCTGCTTGCCAGGTTCCACCAAGCAGAGATAATCATCGTGAAGCATCTTATCCAAGGACGCAACAACGAGACTAGGTTGGGAGTTGAACCATTAACCTTGCGATCATGGTCGTCGTGAAAACGACGCATCAAACCACTGCGCCACGCTGCCGGCAGAATTGATTAGTTGTTGGTGGTTGCTACCAGCAACGAAACACAACCAAAATGAGCGCTTCACCAATCAGCGAAGCACTTCACTAATGTGTAAACAGTCACTTGCGCTGCGCGCTACTTAACTTCACTTTACTGCGCCTAGCTGAACTTATGTGTAAACGCGGCTTTAGGAAGCGTATACGAAAACGACGCGTAAGGGCATTCGAAGAGATTTTTATTTTTGTCCTTTGTACGCATTCATTTAAAATAAAATTTGCAGGGACGGTGCAGTAATGAATGGACATTGTAGCTAACTATCGTTTTGTTTAAATAAGACTTTCAAACAACCAATAATTTTTTAACAAATTGGAGTGACGAATTGGGGAGAAATTCGTTGCAGCAACGAATGAGGAAAATTATATACTATACTTGTATATATATCTATATATGCGTTAATAAATTGCAGTTTGTCAAAATGGTCTAGTAAGTCACTTTGTCATTGAGCAACACAATGTTTTAACCTATTGCTGTCATAGTTATGGTATACAATCAATGTTTCTACAAATTTCAGCTTTCATTACAACCTCGGTTATTTTTTCAAAATTTGACTTCGGTCAATTGACCTAACTGTCAACAAAAATTTCGGTCATTTCAATTTTTTTTTTTGTCATGTTTAAGGTAACAAAACGTTGAACAGTGTTGCCAACTTAGCTACTTAGTATCTAGATCTAGATACTTATTTAGTCCCCTTGGATACCAATTTTATCGTCTAGATCCCAGCTACTAATCGAGATACTTCTATAACTATCCAGTTTCTTTATTGTTTATCCCTTCGCGGAAGAATGCCAGAAATTATCGCTTTAATTTTGTGAGCCGTTCTTCCGAATGTTCAGTTCAGAACCGGTGCTTTTAATGGCCTAAATTTTACACTGAACTGAGTGAGCAACGCAATAACCGGATTAACTGCGGTACATAATGCACAAGTTAGTTTTCCTGGTGTGCATAAAATCCAATGATAATATTGAAATTCTGCGAGTAGCTTGCCGGTAGTTCAGTTATTGTAGGCTATTTGTAAGCTGAGTTAATCTTAACAATTTTTTGAGGGCTATGTTCTAAAAAGATGATAAAGTGAAGAGAGCACTTGCTAATTCTAGACAGTTGAGAACTTCTGTTACAATCTATTAAGTGTTTTAGGCTTCGCCTCTACATAGTACACAATACACATTGGTCTTGTAGGCTTTTGGAATATTGTGGTGTTTTCTCTATTGTTGAAAAACTTTGATTCAGCAAGGGAGGACAAATAAAGCCGCTGTAAATCTCAAAACTGGACGTTTCGACAACATAAATTCAGCTGTCATCATCAGCAGTGTATGCAAGGCAGTACAAAACTGTAAGAACTAGAATTTACAATTCTAACTACAAGTAATAGCATAACCCAGGCAACGGGTCAAAATAAGTATTATAATTATAACGTCATAAACCAAAAGCTAATAAAAAGACTGACGGAGTTAAATCAACAATTAAATAAGTAAAGAGGAGCGGATTTGGAATCAACGTTAAGCAATGGCTCATATTTTTGAATAAAAAGTGACTCAAGAATTAATAAGCGTGCAGAATCACCAGAGCTACTAAGAATGTTCGGTTTGGCAAAGTCCACTTTATGGTCAGGATTATCCATTAAATGTCGGCACACCTCGAATTTATCCGAACTGGAATGCTCCTTAAGTCTGTTAATAAGATTACGTCTAGTCTGTCCTATATAGCTAGAACCACAAGAACACGTTAATTTATATACAACCCCATATTTCATCAAGGTCTTTTGCTGATCTTTCAGACGAAAGTTATGTCCGATGTTCCAGGTGGTGTCGATAATCCGTAGAATAACTCGGTTCCATGTATGCTTTTCCACTAAGGCGGACAGCTCTTTCTTGAGTTGCATTGACATGTCACCTAAAAAGGGCAACCGAGCAATAACTGTTCTACAATTTTTACGTTTTTCAAGGTGACTCAACATCTTGTCATATTTACGATTAAAAAATCTCCTGACACAACTATCTAAAAAATAAGCAGGATAGCCATTGCGACCAAGCAAAACCTTGATATTATCCATCTCTGAACAAATGCTTTCATAAGAACTACAGATCTTGTAAGCACCATCGAGCAAACAATTGACCAAGTTATATTTATAGCGGCGTGGTACAAAGCTGCTCCATTTGGAATATAATCCAGTGTTGGTCGGTTTGCGAAATGTACTGGTTGTAACTGTCGTTGAACTGTTATCTAGTAAAACATTCAAAAAATTAATACATTTGTTATTTTGAATTTCAGTGGTAAACCTTATGTTAGGATGTACTTCATTCAAACTGTCACAAAATATTTTGATGGAATCAAGGCTATCAAAAACAGCAAAGCAATCATCCACATACCGGTAAAAAATTGATGGCTTATGATTTGAAAGCGTTCTCGACAGAGCTTTGTCCACTAGATGGTTCATAAGGACATCAGCCATAAGACAAGATAAACTGCCACCCATAGCCACACCGTCAGTTTGCTCAAAAAGTTCTCCATTGAATGAGAAGGCACCTCCTTGAACTGTCCATTTTAACAATTTCCTCATGTTATTTTTATCTATTCCTTTACTGTAAGAACAAAATCTGTGTCATTGTCGAATAATTTATCCAATATTAAATCAATAGTATAATCAACCGGTATGTTAGTAAAAAGGCTAATTACATCAAAGGAAACCATTACCTTATTGTGTAAAAACTTATCTTTCATGTTATTGACGAAGGTGAATGAATCTTTGAGATTCGTCGGATGTTCTCGAAGAAAACCGAGGTTTTGTGAGAGCCACTTCGCGCATTCCTGATTGTAACTTCCGGTTGCCGATAGAATGGGTCTAAGTGGAACTGTCGGCTTATGTATTTTAGGTAGGCCATACATAGCCGGTAACGAGGTTGCTGATGGATAGATACGCCTGTAGTCATCTTCCTCTAGAAACTTTTTAGATTTAAGGCGTCGCAGGAACCTTTGAAATCTGCTGAGATTAGACAAATTATTATCTGACTTAACGCGAGAGAACTTAGTCTTATCATCAAGAATGTGAAGCATTTTAGCCTGATAGTCACTCTTATTCATAATTACTACTCCGTTTCCTTTGTCGGGTTTCGATATCACTATCGAAGAATCATCACGTAATGACTGGAGAGCGTTTCGCTGCATTTCCGATAATGATGATGGGTGCCTGCCTTTTTGTTGAAAAAATGTAGTCACGTATCGTTCATATAAACCCATTAATTTCCGCTTAAATACAATACGGTTAGAGTTATTCAAATAATATCGGATTTGCTTATATATATATTCAAACTCGGTACGAACTTGAGAAATATTAAGTTTTTCGGGAAAGAAGGAATAGTTTAGTCCTTGATTAAGTAAATTGGTCTCAGCAGCCGAAAGGTTACGGCTCGACAGATTGACTACTACTTTAGGCTCATTATCCATAGCTAGACCCACGTCAATTCCCAAAGACTTAAGCTTGTGAGATACTGACTTAAGGGCTCTGCGTTTATCACGTGATTTAGCTCTGTCAAGAAACTTTTTAACATAATAAGTCGTAAGATAGCCTAAGTTACCGAACAACTTAAGTCTAAGAAAGCGATCTTCTTTCAATAGCTTCTGAAGGTTGGTCTTCTTGTGGTTCAATTCCTTTAAAAGAAGCTTGTTCCTAAATCTTTTAACCTGTTTTGAACACTGAAGCTTAGGCTTAAAAAGCTTAAACCTGAGAAAATATTGTACAATCTTTGATCAGGATAATCCTGACCATAAAGTGGACTTTGCCAAACCGAACATTCTTAGTAGCTCTGGTGATTCTGCACGCTTATTAATTCTTGAGTCACTTTTTATTCAAAAATATGAGCCATTGCTTAACGTTGATTCCAAATCCGCTCCTCTTTACTTAGTTAATTGTTGATTTAACTCCGTCAGTCTTTTTATTAGCTTTTGGTTTATGACGTTATAATTATAATACTTATTTTGACCCGTTGCCTGGGTTATGCTATTACTTGTAGTTAGAATTGTAAATTCTAGTTCTTACAGTTTTGTACTGCCTTGCATACACTGCTGATGATGACAGCTGAATCTATGTTGTCGAAACGTCCAGTTTTGAGATTTACAGCGGCTTTATTTTTCCTCCTTAAGCTATTTTCGTCCCATATTTATTGTATTTGATTGAGCACATGCGCAGTTAATTTTTTTGATTGTTTTGTGTGAAGTTGCAGAGGAGTAAGCCTATACAGTATTAAAAAGGATAGTGTGCTGTGCACAAGATTCACAGATACTTCTGCTGATATAGGCTATATAGCCTACATTGTTAGTGGGTAAGTTTACCAGGAAGTTCATGAATCTGCAAAATTCAAAGTTCAGTCCATTTAAAACCATTATAGAGACAATTGCTGAAAGCTGATTATATGACTTGATCGACTAGCAGATCGATGATATTTCTCTGTTGTGTTTATTTTCATTCATTTTTTGCTTGAATTTGTGGCTATGATCAGGGGCGTAGCCAGGGAGGGGGGGCAATTGCCCCGGTTGCCAGTAACTTCGCCACATGGTAACTTCGCCACAGTAACTTCGCCACCGAAACTTTGTCACTTAGTAACTTCGCCACACTTTGAGAGGGTGAGGGAGATGTGGGAATAGACGTAGGAAAGTGTGTTGGGATGTGGGGGGAGGAAGAGGAGATGTCGAAAGAGGTATGAGAGAAGGTGTAAGAAAGTGTGTTGGGTTGTGGGGGAGGTAAGGGGAGACATAAGAAAAGGTGAAGGGAGGTAGGAGATGTGGGAAAGTGTGGAAGGAAGTGTGTTGGGGCCCCACACCCTAACACACTTCTCTACACCTCCCTCATTCCTCTCCCCACATCCCTCCCCCTCACGCCAACACACTTACCGCATACACTTTCCCTCACTTCTCCACTCCCCACACATCTTTCCTTACTCATCCCCACACCCCAACACACTTCCCTACACCTCACCCCACACATCTCTTCCCACAGCTCCCCTCACCTCCCCCTACACCCCAACACACTTCCTCACTCACTCCGTGCACTCTCCCACACCTCTCCCCACATCTTTCCCCACAGTTTGGGTTATGTGGCGAAGTTACCACGTGACGATGTTGCCTTAATAAATTTAACTGGACTGTGGAAAAGCCCGATAAAATTTTTTACGACAACCGGGAATTTAAAGTCTTGTTTCGGTGTAGGCAATGTAAATTTTCGATGTATGAAAGTGTGGCGAAGTTACCATGTGGCGAAGTTACTGTGGCGAAGTTACCATGTGGCGAAGTTACTGGCAACCATTAGCCTCTGGCGGCAGGGAGCTTCGCCTCCACACCCCCGGTTGGGGCACCCCCTTTGCCGAATCCTGGATGTGCCACTGGAAAAGCCTGTGAAGTTTTGCCCCCCCCCCCCGAAATTTTGGGCTGGCTACGCCACTGGCTATGATGTGTTTAAAGGTGTTTCGATGTAACTGCGACTAAAATGTGTCTTCATTAGGCAGAATATTTCTCGAAAAACTGAATGTGTGCTATTATTAAATGCTGCAAATAAGTTACTTCATGTCAGACTCCGTAATATCGCCTGTTTTTTGTCGCATTAACTCACTTTTTGTAGTTAGATACTGATCTAGATACTTTTGTTGCTTAGATGTGATTTAATTAAAAATCTAGCTACTTCCTAGATACTTTTGGTAAACAATCTAGATACTTGAGTAACTTGATATCTGGCAACAATGACGTTGAACGAAAATTCGCTGCAGGCGTCTCATATACGCTTACTCTTTTGTAAATACAACAAAAATAGAAACTCCTTTGACCAGTTTGATGTCTGTTAAACCTGACACCACTGGCGCCGACTTGCTGGGAGATGGGGAGGTTTAACCTCCCCATAGCTTGCAGCATGGCGAGAAACCGTGTAAAAATCTCTCATTTATATAAAAGAATGATACCTTGTTCATGAAGTATTAAAATCTAAAATACGCTGTTTGTGTTTATAATTAAAATTAATCTGATATTTGAAAAATAATTTTACGTTCTTGCTTTCAAAGCAACACCTGAAAGCGTATCATTCAAACACGTGCTCACGCAAGAAAACTACAACTCAGAAGTCTACGCAAACGCATTTTAGCTTTAAATTAGTTTACATGATGGTGTGATATATACTCCTAAAATTTTAGGGATTGTTACAATAAACTTGCTAACTCGCTCATCTCCTAATGAATTAAATGCTGGTTGGAAAAACCTTAAGTTTGAAAAAAGCTTTGCGTAGCACAACGGTTTTCTAAACAGTAATTTGATTTGAGCGTGAGCAATATTACAATATAATGAAAATAGGCAAATCAAGTGAAACGTATCAATTGAAGGCGAGAAAGCAAAAACATCAACAGCTAATTTCAATTGCAAAAAAACAATTTGGAATGGACATTACTAAATACCGCTATAGCACTAATAGCACTAATAGGACTAATAGCACTAATAGGACTAATAGCACTAATAGGACTAATAGCACTAATAGGACTAATAGCACTAATAGCACTAATAGCACTAATAGGACTAATAGCACTAATAGCACTAATAGCACTAATAGGACTAATAGCACTAATAGGACTAATAGCACTAATAGCCGCATTATGGGACTAATAGCAGCAATATGCATTGGACTAATAGCACTAATAGGACTAATAGCACTAATAGGACTAATAGCACTAATAGGACTAATAGCACTAATAGCACTAATAGGACTAATAGCACTAATAGCACTAATAGGACTAATAGCACTAATAGAACTAATAGCACTAATAGCCGCATTATGGGACTAATAGCAGCAATATGCATTGGACTAATAGCACTAATTGGACTAATAGCACTAATAGGACTAATAGCACTCATAGGACTAATAGCACTAAAAACTAATAGCACTAATAGCCGCATTATGGGACTAATAGCAGCAATATGCATTTGACTAATAGCACTAATAGCAGCATTCTGGGACTAATAGGACTGATAGCAGTGCTATTGAACTAATAGCAGCATTCTGAAATTGCACTGCTGTTAGTGCCATTAGTCCAACTGTGCAATAGCACTGCTATTAGTCCAGTACTGCTGCTATTAGTCCAATATTGCTGCTATTAGTGCTATTACTCAAATAGCACTGCTATTATTTCAATGGCACTGCTATCAGTCCTATTATTCCTTTGGCAGTGTTGCCAGCTTAACACCAAACACATAACGGTCCTATTAGTCGAATGCATATTGCTGCTATTAGTCCCATGTTGGTTGTGTGGCGACCGTCATCACTGGGAATCGAGCCGTCTCCTGGTGCGTGGCTGGCGTGGCAAGCATGCTGACATTCTGTCTCGCTGCTTGTTGCTGCAGGCGTGCTGCCTTGGGTTCGGGTGCTTTGCGGTGATGACGTGCCACTCTTTTTCTTTTTTTTTCGCCAACAAAAACGGAGACGAGGTTAGGCAATTTGGTGAGGCTTTTTGGTTCTGATTCTCCAAGAAGTCAGACGTCGCTACTGTTGGTTTTTCGTTGAACAACTACTTTACATCAGTGCTGGTTTTTTCTTTCATCGTCGTCAACATCTTCAAAACTTCATTTTTCAATCAGATATTGCATTACGATAAGTATTTATTTATTTATTTTATTATCGTTTTAGTATGGTATTTATTTATCTCTTTTCCGTTAATACCGATTAAATTTATTCTTATTTATTTATTTACTGATATTTTTTCTTTGAGCGAATACGGAAACAACTAAGACCACGCACGTGGAGTCAGGCTCTAGGCCAAGCTTCCGTATCGTCGCATTGGTGACCCTGTGTATTTTTATAAAATTTGTCTGCTGCGTTTTCATTTTCGAGACGGTTGAATAGCATATATTTGGGATAACCTGGCTACTGGGCATAGTTATTTTTTAAGATCTAAATCGATTCTTCAGCCAGCAGTTGAAACTGATTTCAATCCTTCTTCTACCGAGGACCAGTCAACGCTTCAATCTGCAATCATGTCCGATAGTGAAAAGCCTTCTACAGGCAGTGATGATACGCCAACTAACGAGGTAACAAAGTTAGTTAAGATATTGTCAAAAGAAGCCAAGAGTGCTCATACATCTGGCTCCATTAATGCTGGTGAGATGCATCGCAGTGATGGAAATCGATTTGACTCTTCTTGGCAGCAACGTTTGTACAGCGCCAGTAAAAAATTTTTCCGCGATTTTGATAAATCAATGCCCACTGTCTGGTTTACAATTTTCGAGTTAAAGCTTCAACAATTTGAGCTCGTAACTGATGAACAGCGTAACAGTGCGCTTACATCGTGTTTACCAAACGATGTTCTCTTGATAGTTCACGACTTGTTAATCAATGAGCCTTCATATCAAACGATTAAGCAACGTTTAATTCAATGGTTCGAACCTAATCTAAGTTCTCGCGTTTCGGAGCTACTAAGTTACCCGACTGTTGCAGAAGAACGCCCATCTCGATTTTTACTAACACTAAGAACCAAGCTGGCCCAAGGTGACATGTCTGAGGATATGATTCGTGAGTTATTCATTGCAAAAATGCCTGATCACTTACGCAATAGTTTAATTGCTATGAGAACTGCATCGCTTGACGAGTTGGCAATTACTGCAGATAAAATGGTGTGCAATAGAAAAGATTCTTTTAGTAAACACTCATTGTATTCTGTTAATCAAAAGTCTGAATCGTTTTCTGAAGATAACGTTTCGTTCCAAATTAAGTCGTTGGAAAATAAATTAAACAACGTGTTAGAGTTGGTTAAAGGCTCAAATTCTTTCAGCACGACAAAAACTACGAGTTATAACCAGAAGCCAGCTCGAGGTGATCGAACCAATAAGTGGCATTCGCAAGCAACCGGCAACCCGCAAAGACAATCGCAGCACGGCATGTGCTGGTACCACCTAACCTTCGGTGATCGCGCAAGAAAATGTTCGCCACCGTGTACTTTTGTTGTTTCGGGAAACGAGCCACGCCCACTTCAACAGCGGTAAAAGTGGACGAAAATCAAAGCCCGCTTCCTCATGTTATGGACAGAAAATCTGGTACTAAATTTTTAGTTGACACTGGTGCAGAGGTATCTATTGTCCGCCCTGCTCGGTTCGATCATCAGTTTCGATCATTTGACCGTCCGTTGTTTGCGGCAAATTCTTCTCTGATTGCAACTTATGGCAACAAACCTATTACTTTGCAGCTCGGTTCTCAACAATTCACTTGGATTTTCATGGTGGCTGACGTGAAACATAACATAATTGGCGCTGATTTTTTAAATCACTTTGGAATGAATGTGAGCTTTAACAAAAGGCGTCTGGTGCATCAAAATGCAAGCATTCCGTTGATTTATAAGTTTGTAACCAACGTGGTGTATCCAATTTCGTTTATCTCTGATAACAAGTTTTCTGATGTTTTATTTCAGTATCCTGAAATTACTCAGCCACGTGACAAAGTAAATAAATTGAAGCATAAAATTACACATAAAATTGTCTTTGAAGGTTATCCGTGTTCTGCAAGGGTGCGACAACTAACGCCGGAGAAACTGAAGTGCGCCAAAAGAGAAATCGAAGAGCTTTTACAAGCTGGTATTATACGACGTTCCAATTCTCCATTCGCATCGGCTCTTCATATGGTACCTAAATCAACTGCTAGTGGCAATACCTTCAGGTTGTGTGGAGATTATCGTCAAGTCAATCGGGGAACTGTTCCTGATAGGTATCCAGTGCCCAACATTCAAACCTTATTTCATAGATTAGGTGGTTCAAGAATATTTTCGAAAATTGATCTTGTTAAGGCTTATCACCAGATTCCAATGGATGAAGATTCCATTCCTTTGACGGCAATCACGACTCCGTTTGGTCTCTTCGAATATCTTTTCATGCCGTTTGGTTTAAGGAATGCAAGCGCAACATTTCAGCGTTTCATCGATCATGTGCTTGAAGGTATGACTAATGCTGTTGCCTATGTGGATGATATAATTGTGTTTTCGAGTTCTCCTGAGGAACACCTTAAGCATTTAAATGAACTCTTTGCGAGACTTAAAAAGTATGGTGTCATCATCAATCCTACAAAATCTCAATTTGGTTCTTCTGAACTGCAATTTCTGGGGCATTTGGTGACTGCTGACGGCATTAGACCTCTTCCCTCTAAAGTAGAGAGTATCAAAAAGTACCCCCTCCCGACGAACATTAAACAGCTTCGCACTTACTTGGGGATGATTAATTTTTACCACCGCTTTATCAATAATTTAGCGTGTGTTCTCGCCCCGTTAAATGAATATTTAAAGGAAACTGGAAAGAAATCTAATCGAGAAATTATCTGGTCAGTTGCAGCTAAAGATGCGTTTTCAAAAAGCAAAGAGCTGTTGGCTCAATCTGCCTCATTAGTTTACCCCAGAGAAAATTGCAATATCAGCATCGTTTCAGACGCGAGTGACAAAGCAGTCGGTGCTGTGTTACAACAGGAGACTAGAGGAGTTTGGCAACCTATCGCTTTCTTCTCTCGAAAATTGGATAAAGCCCAACAACATTATAGTGCTTTCGATAGGGAGTTATTTGCTGCTTACGCCGCCATTCGACATTTTCGACAATTTGTTGATGGGCGGAAATTCACTTTGTTTTCAGATCACAAACCACTTGTTCACGCATTTTACTCTCGTAGTGACCCCATTATTCCCCGAAGAAGTCGACATATGGCTTACATTTCAGAATTCACGAGTGATGTAAGACACATTCATGGCGATCAGAATATTGTTGCTGATGCCCTGTCACGTATCGAAATAAACAATATTCAAGTTTTCCAGGAAGGTTTGAACTTTAACAAAATTGCTCGGGCACAGTTAGATGATCAGTTCATTCTGGAGTTGCTGGACGATCCTTCCCAATCCAGTCTTAAGATTGAAGAATTTCCGATAGGTAATTCAAATCAAGGAATTTTGTGTGATGTTTCATTGAATCAGCCTAGACCCATCATACCAGAAAAATTTCAAAAACTAGTTTTCGATAAACTGCATGGTACAGCACATCCCGGAATTAAAGCAACTCGCGCTTTAATTCAACGAAGATTCGTTTGGAGAAATATGAAAAAAGATGTCCAAAAATGGGTGCGATCATGCGATGCTTGCCAAAAAGGAAAAATAGTACGCCATAACAAGTCGCCTCTTGGGAAGTTTACCATGCCCACAGGCAGGTTTGAAGCCTTGCATTGTGACATTGTAGGGCCTTTGCCAATAAGTGGTGGTTTCAAATATATTTTTACAGTTATTGACAGATTTACACGCTGGTTCACTGCCTATGCCATGAAAGAAATCACTGCAGAAGCTACTGTGGAGGCATTTCTGAATGGATGGATCCAACATTTTGGGTGCCCGTTGTCAGTGGTAACAGATCAGGGAAGTCAATTCACTGGTCATCTTTGGAAAAATCTGATGAGTTTTCTGGGTATTAAACATGTTACTACCACTAGCTATCATCCGCAGAGCAACGGTTTAGTTGAAAATGTTCATAGACGTTTAAAAGATGCCCTTCGAATGCAAACTTATCCTGAGAGATGGTATCACAATCTCCCGGTCGTAATGATGAGTCTTCATGCCACAATGAAAGAGGATCTCGATTGTTCTCCGGCAGAGTTAGTTTTCGGACAAGATCTTCGTTTGCCATGCGAGTTTCGACCTGTTAATCAACTTGATTTTTCACAGAGAAACACCGTCGTGCAGAAACTGAAGGAGTTTATGCAAGATTTGAAGCCGGTGCCTCCCAAGGCACATCCAGAAGTTCAAACTTATCTCGACAAACACCTTCAACACTGTAAAAAAGTTCTCGTGCGTAACGATGCCGTGCATACACCATTGGCAAATCGTTTCCGTGGTCCCTTTGAGGTACTTAAGCGTTGTGACAAATATTTTGTATTGAAAGATTCAAACACTGGTGCAGAAAAGTCTGTGTCCATTGACCGACTCAAAGCTTATCACACTTGCGATGAAGAAAGCTCGAGTCAATTAAATCCAAAGGATAAATCATCAGTAACCTTGCAAGTGCCTCTAGATGAAGAAGTCCTTGAGCAACCTCCATATCGAACCAAATCCGGACGTGAAGTACATCCTCCTAAACGTTTGACGATGTAAGTAGTGCTTTTCTACATGCAGCTGTTTAACACTGTTCATATTCTTGTTTCAGCACTACACAGTGCGAAAAATGGGAGCAAGTTCGAATCTCCGATGGATCTGTCAACTTGTATGTTTTGTGAGTGTGAATTGAGTTGTTTGTAGCCTGGCCAGGCGTGTTGGTGTGTATGTGTGTGTCCTCTGTGTGTGTGTAATTGCTGTGCGTTGACGATTTTTCGTCGAAACCTGTTATCCATTTTTTGTTCCAGTTGCATCCCGCAGCGACCACTAGCAGTCTCAACTTGGTTTCAATTGGTTGCCTCTTCCACCTCCTCTTACGCAAACTGCGCAACTATACAGTAACTTTGCACCTCCTTACATGAATGTAACCATTATTATTTTTTTTTTTTTTAAGGGGATACAACCTTCTCGAAAGTGACCTATCATAATGTGCAATTGTGCGTTAATCGTTTACGTTTTTCAAACACCCCGTACATAATTGTATATGTATACTGTATCTCGCGCATTCCATACTTTGTTAATGTAGTTTAAGTTTATGTCATTTTGACTCAGTACTGTTTGTTCCTTAATTCTCTTTCAGTGACAGTACGCGCGGATCGTTCGTGGCAGACAGTCGAATGGTCGAGAAAAACAACACCTTGGCGAAACTTCAAAAGGAGTGAACTGTCGCTGTATTTCCTTTATCAAGTCTGCTTGCTGCTTCAACATGCGCGGTTGCTGCATCACTACAGTACATCACTCGTCATCGTGCACGATTGTTTCATCTCAACAACATGTCTTGCAAAGAGTTACTGCAAACAAGCTGAAATGTGAAGAGATCTATCTGCTACAGTCTCCAAGATGTCAAGAAGCTAAGCAGAGCATTTACATCAGTGCATTCTGAGATGTATCTTACACCGGTGCATACACGCGGATCGTACACATGCTTTCAAGCAAAGAAGTTTTTTTGTTTACAACAACGTTCAAATTTTTGTTGATTACCTATATTATCATGGTGTGATGCACAATCGATATCTAAATACGACATCATATAATGTTCATTTTTTTTTCTTTCATCACTATTGCAAGCGTTATGGACAATCTCTCCTTATCCCACTCCTGATGAAAACAAGTTGTGGAAATGGCTGCTCGACTGAACTTTCCTACGCTACTTCGTTAACCGTGTTACGCCTTTAATTTTTATTGCACTTTGTTCAGTGTTTGTTTTTTTTTTTTTTTTTTTTTTTTTTTTCGCCTCGGCCTTGGCCTCGTCTGGGGGAGGGCTGGTGTGGCGACCGTCATCACTGGGAATCGAGCCGTCTCCTGGTGCGTGGCTGGCGTGGCAAGCATGCTGACATTCTGTCTCGCTGCTTGTTGCTGCAGGCGTGCTGCCTTGGGTTCGGGTGCTTTGCGGTGATGACGTGCCACTCTTTTTCTTTTTTTTTCGCCAACAAAAACGGAGACGAGGTTAGGCAATTTGGTGAGGCTTTTTGGTTCTGATTCTCCAAGAAGTCAGACGTCGCTACTGTTGGTTTTTCGTTGAACAACTACTTTACATCAGTGCTGGTTTTTTCTTTCATCGTCGTCAACATCTTCAAAACTTCATTTTTCAATCAGATATTGCATTACGATAAGTATTTATTTATTTATTTTATTATCGTTTTAGTATGGTATTTATTTATCTCTTTTCCGTTAATACCGATTAAATTTATTCTTATTTATTTATTTACTGATATTTTTTCTTTGAGCGAATACGGAAACAACTAAGACCACGCACGTGGAGTCAGGCTCTAGGCCAAGCTTCCGTATCGTCGCAGTTGCTATTAGTAACATAATGCTGCTATTAATCCCATAATGCTGCTATTAGTCCTATTAGTGCTATCAGTCCTATTAGTGCTATTAGTCCCATAACACTGCTATTAGTGCTATTAGTCCAATAGCACTGCTATCAGTCCTATTAGTCCCAGAATGCTGCTATTAGTGCTATCAGTCCTATTAGTCTAATCGGACTGTGGTCTAATAGCACTGCTATCAGTCCTATTAGTGCTATTAGTCCCATAACGCCGCTATTAGTCTAATACAGGGCTTCTCAACTCGTTGTGGTCCGTGGACCCCAACGTCTATTTAGATAACTCTGTGGACCCCTAGTTGTCCAAAAACGTAATCATGCGTAAAAATCAGTTTTCACTTTTATTTTACACACAGTTTAGGTCTACGCTACTGTAGATCTGTCTCTTGAGCTGTAGACTCGGGTTTGATTCCGAGTCGGGTCAAACCAATGACTTCAAAATTGGTATTCACAGCTTCCCTGCTTGACGCTCAGCATTAATGGGATAGTGTGGAGAACAAGCCGGCAAGTTTACTTGTTGTGCCGTTGGGAAAGGCACTTAACGGGATTCTTCCATCTTGGTGTGGTAGACAGATGACCGGCAACTTCTATGCGAGCTCGTATAGCGCATTGATCGCTTTCTCGTTATAGAACAAATATGCAACTAACTAACTAGATCTGCTTGCAGACTTTTGAATTCGCTTTTCGCTAACAAGGTTTTCAATGTTAGGTCTGGTATCAGATAAGGTCTGGTATCAGTACATTTTCTATTATTAGATTTTTATGATACTGATAGTGGTATGCTGGAACAACAAAGTAAAAGACCGTCACAAATCTAACTAACGAAACTTACCAAAAAGAAAACCATAGGCAAAATCAGAAGTAGCCTATCTTGCTACCTCAGAGTAACTGGACACATTAGTCTGACTGCAGACTAAAAGCAGCGCAAGTGTAAAGTAGCCTCACTGAACTAATATGAATACAAACACATTCCTAGCTAACACCAATTGCCTAACACCTATCCTCAAACTAATCTAACCTAAACAGTTATAAAAGCCTAACTACTGCAGTAACTAACTACAAACTTTCCAGTCTCGTTGGTGATGTTGCCGATCCAAAATATATAAATGCTATAGACACTCCGTGTAAAGCGGAGATAGCAAGTGTGCAATAAAAGTATAGTTCAAAGGGTTAATCAAAAATTATTTATCCCTACTAAGCAACAAAAGTATTACTTCATAAAAAATCCTGTGGACCCCTTCAACAGGTCATCATGGACCCCTAGGGGTCCATGGACCCCCAGTTGAGAAGCACTGGTCTAATAGCACTGCTATCAGTCCTATTAGTCCCATAATGATGCTGTTAGTCCTATTAGTGCTATCAGTCCTATTAGTCCGATATCACTGCTATCAGTCTTATTAGTGCTATTAGTCCCATAACGCTGCTATAAGTGCTATTAGTCCAATAGCACTGCTATCAGTCCTATTAGTCCCATAATGCTGCTATTAGTCCCATAATGCTGGCTGCTATTAGTCCTATTAGTGCTATTAGTCCCATAACGCTGCTATTAGTGCTATTAGTCCCATAATGCTGCTATTAGTGCTAATAGTCCCATAATGCTGCTATTAGTCCCATTAGTGCTATCAGTCCAATAGCACTGCTATCAGTCCTATTAGTGCTATTAGTCCCATAATGCTGCTATTAGTCCTATTAGTGATGTTAGTCCAATAGCACTGTTATCAGTCCTATTAGTCCAATAGCACTGCTATCAGTCCTATTAGTCCCATAATGCTGCTATCAGTGCTATTAGTCCCATAATGCTGCTATTAGTGCTATTAGTCCAATAGCACTGCTATCAGTCCTATTAGTCCCAGAATGCTGCTATGAGTCCAATGCATATTGCTGCTATTGGTCCCAGAATGCGGCTATTAGTGCTATTAGTCTTTAGTGCTATTAGTCCTATTAGTGCTATTAGTCCTATTAGTGCTATTAGTCCTATTAGTGCTATTAGTTCTATTAGTGCTATTAGTCCTATTAGTGCTATTAGTCCTATTAGTGCTATTAGTCCTATTAGTGCTATTAGTCCTATTAGTGCTATTAGTCCTATTAGTCCTGTTAGTGCTATTAGTCCCATAATGCGGCTATTAGTGCTATTAGTCCTATTAGTGCTATTAGTCCTATTAGTGCTATTAGTGCTATTAGTCCTGTTAATGCTATTAGTCCCATAATGCGGCTATTAGTGCCATTAGTCTTTAGTGCTATTAGTCCAATGAGTGCTATTAGTCCTATTAGTGCTATTAGTCCTATTAGTGCTATTAGTCCTATTAGTGCTATTAGTCCTATTAGTGCAATTAGTCCCATAATGCTGCTATTAGTCCTATTAGTGCAATTAGTCCCATAATGCGGCTATTAGTGCTATTAGTCTTTAGTGCTATTAGTCCAAGGAGTGCTATTAGTCCTATTAGTGCTATTAGTCCTATAGCGGTACCGGTATTTAGTAATATCCTTTGGAATGTAAGACCATGAAAACACACGTTTGTATAAAGGTAGCGAAACAGATTGAGGAGCAGGAAATGCTAGGTTTAAAAGCTTTTTTTCCATCGTGAGCAAAAACATTTCGTTGATTTACTGTAGGTTTGACTGGAAGTGTGCTAGTGGCGAATTACTCCTTTGTGTTGTTAGTTAAATGCGAAACACACTTCTTTAAAATATCTTGCTGATTGAATGCTAAATGCTAGGCAGGATAAGAGGCTTATCAGTACTCGTACTCAAGGCATTTGCAAGCTAAAGTTTAATGCATCTCGAAAACCTACGCATTCTTTGGGGTAAGCAGCACTGTGATGCATATTTTTTGTGGTCTTTGTTATTTTGCTTGTGTTCGCACGAACCTCCCCATGTTTTAAGAGTAAGTCGCCGCTAATGCCTGACACTGTGATATTGGTAGTCCGTTTGTAATTGTTGCTTGCATATTGGCAAGATATTTACTTCGGTCAATTGACCAAAATGGGTTTAATTTTTTCGGTTTTTACGAATTTAATTTGGATTCTGACCAAAATTTTACCGAAAAAAAAACAACAACAGATTACAACAGCAAAAGCTCTAGAATTATGAACACAGTGTATACGTACCAAGGGTGGAAACCTGGCTACTTAGCGTTAGGGTGTCAGTTTCGGTGTGTTGAAACCCAGTTGGCAGGTTTCAGTTTTGGTTTGGTTTCACGGCTGTTGAAAAATCAATTCCAGTTTCGGTTTCAGTTTTGCTTACGCGCAGTTTCAGTTTCGGTTTAAGTTTCATCCAAGCTCTACGAATTATTTAAATGCTCTACGTATAGGCGTTTTTGTTTTATTACGATGATAAGTAGCAGCTCAGATGGCTGAATGAGGAGAGCAATTGCTTCAGAAGTTGTCGACTTGGGTATGATTCCGAGTCCAGTAAAACCAAAGACTCAAAAATTAGTATTCACAGCTTCTCTATTCGACGCTCAGCGTTAAAGGAACTGTGCTGGTAAGGATGGTGATGACAACTTTTAAAACCTAAAACCTTAGAAAATTTTGAACAGGTTTTGGTTTCAGTTTCGATTTTGAGGTTTCAAGAAAAAACGGTTTTGGTTCAAGTTTAGGTTTTCAAAATTTTGGCTAAGTAGGTGTCAGTTTCGTTTTGGGTTTCCAAAATTTTCTGTAAAACCGGGTTTTCAGGTTTAGGTTTAGGTTTGAGTTTCCACCCTTGATACATGTCTTTTACGCGTGTCCAAGTTTATTATTTTAGTGGGCTTTAGGCCGGCAGTTCGTGGTACTGGTTTCTGCATCATAATCAATTGTTTGATGTTACCCCTAGAATGAGATTATGGCATCAAAAAATTGATTATGATGCAAAAACTAGTACCAAGAAGTGTGGGCTTTACAAAAATTGGAGATGTGAACAGGATAAACATTTACGTTTCAATGCTATTTTAGTTGAGCTTAGTGCCTGCCGTCAACATACAAACATTACCAGTACTCAATTTTTTCAGTTTTCTAAGTGGCTTATCTTTCCTCTGATTTGGCCTTTTTTAATATGACTATGTAACACAAAATTTGTTTATTGCATTTTTTTTTGGAGAGTTTGAATGTATTTACTTTGGTGTAAATTTGTAAGCATAATGAAGATTTGATTTTTATTTGATAAATATTTATATACGTTACCAGTATGCTTTTAGTTAGTTTGTGGTTGAGTCTTGAATGTTGGTACTTGCTTTTAGATTCTGTTAGCATAAATAACGGTTTAAGATGAATAACAACTCTTCGGAGCAAGAAACTTTTGTGGAAGAATTTCTTAAAAAGATGTTGGGAGAACAAAAACAATTTCAGGAAGCAATGTCTGACTTACACAAAAAGTCTGTGCTGTTGAGCCGTCACTACATGAAGAAGAAAAAAAAACAAAAAAGATTTAACAACCCAAATCCTACAATCACTCTTACTAATATCAAGTATGAAGATTATGAGACAATGCATGACATGTGGAACCAATACATGACAGAATTGCTTGCCAATTCTGGAAGCAACAATACTAACCAAATGCAAAGCCTTCTGCTTAAAGCTGATTTTCATGGTGCTGCAATGACTGTGGTTCGGTCTAGGTGTTTAACAATGCGTAATCAAAGTGGCATTGTAGTCACTGAAAGTAAGAATTTCTTTCAGATTGTGACTAAGAAGGATAAAATGATTATGGTTCCAAAAAAGAGCTCAATCTTTGAGATAACATTTTTAAATAATAAGATAACTATATTTGGGGACCAATTTTGTTATAAACCTGGACATCGTTTAGTAAAAAAGTTTGGAAAATATCTTTCCACTTTGCCATTAGTGTAATGGGTTAGTAAAATCAATTTTTTGTCGGAGAAATAACATGCTGAAAAGTAGGCTATCAACATCTGAGTGCATTATAAGTGATTCAATAAAGCGGGCATGAGCTGCTGATGTGACAAACTTGCATGTTTGAATGAGGTAAATGTGAACTAATGGCAACTTTATGTACTTTTAGCAGAAATTTAAAAGAGGTTCCATCTTTAATGTTCCAAGCAGGTGCGCTGTGCAAATGGTCAGTCTTGATTATAAGAGTAGCTGTAGTGTTCATGGTATGCAATTAAAGTATTTGGTAAAGAGGCTGCTTAAGTAGTTAACATTATCGTAAACATTAAGTTTGAGGGAAATTTCTTTTTTTATGTAGTAATGATGATTTCATTTTTGTTCTTCTGTCGCGAGAAAGCTATGAAAGCTCTATTGATAGGACAGATTCAGACTGGTTTACAAATTGCTTTTGTTTGCCAAGTTTTGCAGTTGAATTTGCTTCTGACTTATTTAATTTGCTGCTTGTTAGTTTCCACCAAACAGGGACATTTGTTGTCAAGCGTCTTATCCAATAATGTAAATACTACAGTAGGTTTAGGTGAGTGTTAAACCATCAACCTTGCTATTATGATTGTTGTTCACACGATGCTCTGAAACACTATACTACACCACGCACACAACAAGGATTTTTTACGTAAGGAGCGGGACGGTGGGGGATTACATACAAAGACCATAAGCAGCCACCTAGCTGCTATGTATGCCATTCCCTTGGGTCATTTGTTGCTTTAGCAATGTTTTTATACATGCTGTGAGAAGGCTTAATTTACTTTTTGGGTGTAGAATTTGATTTGTGTGGTTTCATTCAATTACAAAAGATTTAATTGCTTACTATTGATTTAGGCCTAAAGAGAGCTGTCAGTTTCATGACTCAACTACAGTACGGTAGTTAGATTTTGGTCTCAGAGTCAAGACTAATAAAAAACTCTTACCCTTGCATTGTTTGTGCGTCTTGATTGTTTTGTAGCTATTTAAAAACCTGCTGCTTGATGCCGTTTGTTTTTGTTTGAATCTTTTGACTTGGGAGTAAAGTTGCTTTTTG
The DNA here is from genome assembly GCA_964006365.1 of Trididemnum miniatum. Classification (NCBI taxonomy): domain Eukaryota; kingdom Metazoa; phylum Chordata; class Ascidiacea; order Aplousobranchia; family Didemnidae; genus Trididemnum; species Trididemnum miniatum. The sequence goes on from OZ023239.1 coordinate 20,952,989, forward strand.
ACATGCAAACAGTGCCTCTGCCTCATCAACTGCCTGTGGGCCTTCATTCTGGAGTCTAAGGTTTTTGAACAAGGTTCTCAAAAGGAGTTCATAAGCAGGCACAAAAAAGAGCTGTCGAACTGTATTCTTGTCTTTATGCTATATTTTGACTTCAAAATACTTTTAAAAACATAATATTATACACTTTTGTTTAAGGCTAAAAAAGCCATTTGTTTTAAAAGTTTGAGAACCCCTTCAGTAGTTTATTTGAGCTAGATGCTTAGAAAGAAGGGTCTCCAAAAAGAAATTGCTATATTCTTTAATTGCAACCAACGTAGCACCTCCTAAATCGTTTTGAAGAAAAATGTTTAGATAATTAGATCTGTTGAAAGAAGGAAATTTGAAATGAACATGTGGTACTTCAGCTTAAAACATGTGTCCACATTTGGAAATAATAATGTGTAGAAAATTATCACTGATTAACAGCAAAATTTAAACAAAAAATGCCAATCAACGTTCATAAAATAATTTTTTCTGCTGATTCCAAATCTGTAGCCAGTTTTTAACCATCACATCAGGTTTAAAAGATATTTTGAAGTTTTTTTTATCGTGGTTAATTATTCAAAACGAAATTGTCACGCCACAGTTTACCTTTGTCACTACTATCATGATTATTGATTAGTCTTGAAAGCGCCGTGCTTAGCAACCGTTTTATTATAATAAAGCTTAAATCTGGGTGGTCCAACTGCAACCCACTGGCCAATTTTGGCTCGCAAAGTAATTTTTTGGCCCGCGATGAATCGCGAGTGGTTTGCTCGTTTAGGTCGGAAAACATTTACTAAGCCGTTGTTTTTGTAGTTTTTGACTGCGTAACATTTTTGCTTTTTAATTTTAATCCCGAACCGGCTGTACCGTTTCGTTTCATAATTTATGTGGTGTTTTATTTATCGAATTGCAACGGATTACGTTTCAGTTTGTTCACTGCAATTGTGGTAGTCGAAGGGCAGTTTCACGTCGGCAGCAACGAGGACGAGCCGGGGCCAACAGGCTAAATGATAAATACTCGACTTCCACACGCTTGGAGTCCTTCACGATGGCTTTTAATCGCCTAACCTTACTCCAAAAAGTATATTGAGAAAAAGCGAGATACTGACATGAAAGAAAAAGAAGAATGCAAGAACAGCAGAAACAATGCAAACCTTTTAGTTACTGTACGACACAATGGTACACAGGCCGTATCGAAATGTTGCCAAATAAGTTCAGTATTACGAAATTGGGAGAAGGGCATTATTTGCTACACAATGATTTTTTTTGACAGTATTATGAAACAGTGACGCAAAAGATCTTTTCTAGGTTCTGTTTTATGCTTAATTAGACATAGCAAGCAGCAACATCTTCAATTAAACCACTTCTTCACAAATGGGGATTCAATTATCCCCTAGGGGTCCATGGCATCTTGTTCAGTAAGTCCTTGAGGCCCGTTGATGAGGTCCACACTCCACATCTTGTTACTTGAATTTGATGTTTTTTTTATAATTTTTTGCTCTCGCGTGTATTTCATTGTCAATTTGCGGGTCATTCTGCAGTGGAAACCTTCTATTTGATTAGTTGTTACTTGTAGGCTTTTCTGAGGTGAAGATCTTTTTTTTTTTGCTCCTTCACACGCCAGTCATGGGTTTTTCTGCTGTGGAGACCTGTCATCCTTTTCGGGGTCCACAAAGATATCTGAATAGGCATAGTGGTCCACGTACCAAAATCAATTGAGAAGCTCTGTATTAAACATCGGCCCGCGGGATAAGTAAGCAGCTTTTTACGGCTCAGGATATAATGAAGTTGGACCACACTGGCTTAAATCACAAACTCTAGTTTTTAAGACCTCATTTTTACAACTTTTCTTTTTTTTCGGAACTGTTACCGAGTAGAAGGTTTGACGGATAGAAATCTCGTTTATGACAAAATAGATGCTACCTGCAGTAGTATGAACTTACGTAGGGGTTTGACTGTTCTTTCCAAGAAAATTATTTGCTGGTAAAATTGAAGTCATATTTTTGATTTTTTACAAAATGTGTCACAATAAACTCCTATGACGTTACAAAGATTTTACTTATGTCATGATAATGTAAATATTGTGATTGAACAAAGGTCTTTGGTTTTAAATACCGGTAAAATGAAAAAATCTAAAAAACCTGACGTACTGGACGAATATAGTTTGCAGATTCGAAATTAGCGTGATTGATTTCATAGGATTAAGATGTTAAAGTCTCTGCAATATTTAAAAACCAAAATTTTGTTGATCAGTGTCATCTTTGCATGCAAGTATTTCGTTTTATAAGGTCTCGGTAAGCACTTACAAATTGTAAGCTTATTTGACGTTTCTTTGTGATAAACGGTCTACGATATCTAGGTGCAGAGTAATTTCGGTGCAAAATGAGTCTGAGCGCATTTTTCGTAACTTTTTGTTAATTTTGTGAAGAAACATGTTAGTGTCTTTTCAATCTTCATATTATGAAATTTTTTCAGTTTAAAACGATCTCGCACGCTTAAATTTACGTAAATTACTAAATTAATTTGCAAATTGCTCAATTATTGTTGATAGCCAGCAAATATATGAAGAGAAGTGTGTATTTACGGTAACGGGTGACTGCTTGACTTGATTACCGAAAGGTCTGTGCGCAGCCTCCCTGCTTCCTGTTCTGATCGCGCCATTTCGTGCTTGATTTTTACCTGAGGCCGAAAGTAAACTTGTTATTGTAGTAAAAAAATCTTAGAGCAAAGTCAAGCTAACAATTAGGAATGTATCGATGCCGACCTACAACAACAGAAAAATCGATGTATCGGCGGTTTCACGAATGCATCGGCATTGGTAATTTTAAGTTGATGCATCGGCCAATGTCAAGTAATTGGTTTCTTTTCATTGAAAAATCTTTTTCCTATTTCCACCTGCAAGTGGCTTTAATCAAAGCGTTAAGGCGGGCTTTGAAGTTCAAGGTTGCGTGGATTGCTGTAATTGATCTGCATTTCAGCCAAGCGCAATTAACATGATCAAAACGGTAAAGTAAGGTTGCAATTGTGTGAATGTTACTAACACGATAAAACAGGTGTAGAACTTTGCTTTGCGTAAAGCGCGCGTTCTGAAGCTAGAACGTACATAGTCATTTATTATCATGCGAATAAAGTGTGTTATATTGAGGAAGCTTCTTGTTAACTCTCCATAGCGACGTCTGGACAAAGTCATATTATAGACTATAGTGTGTTTAGTTGCTTAAAACATAAATTGCTGATTTTGTGAAAGGTCATGAAATGTCAGTAACGTCGGCCGATGTTGAGAAAACCGATAAATCGGCATCGGTACATCACCAGCAGCAATAAATGGACTCATTTGCGCGATCAATTATCTAGTTGTCTGAGAAGGTAAAAATTGGAATTTAAGGTACCGGTAAAAGGATAATAATTTGAAATGGATTTTTGAGAAAAAAAAAAACAAAACTTGCATCGGCAGTTGCACAGAACATGCATAGAGCAAAACATGCATCGGCAGTTGCACAGCTTAATCTAAGTTTGCCTGGTTACAGTGTTCGCCTAAAATGCTGTCAAAGTTTTGTCATTTCATATATAAATATATGAGGATAGGTACTAATACTCTTATGCATAATTTCGATTGGGATCTTAATCTTGCTCTGAAAACTGTAATTTTAAGAATACGTTTGTTTCACCTATTATTAGGCTACTTTGATTTAATACTTCAAATTAGAATAATGCAAAGGATATCAATACTTACGCATTATTGAAAAATATGGGGATGCATGTTGGTTGCAATTAAAATAAATACCGGTACGTAACAATCTTTTCTGACAATTTTCTGTTTTTGATCATGCAGTTAGTACGTTAGGTGCCTTGTTCATGTCAAAATGCAGCATTAACTTTTGAGTTGTTCAAACAAAAAAAATATCTGCATCATTGAAGGTCCTGTGCACTATTTCAGTTTGGAGCAGAGGTTTAACTGAATTGAGACCGAGATCCAGATCTTCACCAAATTGGAGATAGAGACCTTATACTTGTCTCTTTACTGTATTTGGAGCTGATTTGTTTTGATGTCTGCTTTTGAGAACACATGTTTTGATGTGTGCTTTTGAGAAAGGTTTCGGTAGCGGTAATTAATTTTGCTTGACCGTGATTTGAAATTGGATTGTTTTGAAAGTACTGCAGTTTTTCTCTTTATGTCTTTGTAGTAAATTGAAATTGCAATTTCCTACTTGCATTATGCACTATGGCAGGGGTGGCCAACCAGTCAGCTGCAAAGAGCTGCATTTTTTTTGTTGTTTAGCAAAGAACAATATCATACACAATAGACCGCCCAGATTCCCCATATTTCTTTAATATTCAGTCATACTGTGACTTTTCTGATGTAGTTTTTGACGCTGAATGCGAAAATGTGCTTAAAATTTAGTTTGGATTATCATCCACGGTGTAACGCACCTTTTTTGAAGCCCATTTTTGCAAAAAATGGGTAAAAATGCAGTTAATTGGTTTTTCCAAAACCCATTTTGCTCTTTTTCTTCGTTGTCTAAAACAAGCTCATATCGCTGATGAGTTCAAAAAAATTTTTGAAATTGGGCTGGTAGTTATCAAGATAGCCTCGATTGAATATTTTTTATGAGGTTACGCATGACTGATTTTGTGACATTTTTCACTCTAAGACGGGCATATGTTGCAAATGAATTGTTTAACGTGATTTTGCAATGAGAAAAATACTAAGCTGCCCTGCAAAGACTACAAACAGCGTATTTTATAGTTTTATTTTTACTGGCTATTTTTATATTGTATATAGTAGAATTATCTTGCATGAGTGATTTTGTGACATTTTTCATCCTGTGGTGCATGTAATTGCGACAAAATGTTGCATGGTGTTATGTCATTTAAATTCTAAAAACATAATGAATACATCGAGACGTTTTGTAAGCTTTTGATGCCATGCTTAAGCTTCTTTTTCATGCTAGTATATACTGTATATACAATGAAAAATTAAAACAGACTGGAATATCATAACAAACCATACACTACATAATAATGCTTTAGCAAAATATTTTCAACATCGCCATTGAAACACAGCAAATCACAAACTTACATCAGTATTAAATGATGTTTTTAGTTTTTGAAAAACAGAGCTTTGTTGCCTCTGGATACATTCTTCGGTTCAGTTCCACTTGTTGTAGAATGTCTTTTCCTTGCATTTCGCTTTTGGTGATAACTTTTTCAAAATCGCTGCCAAACTTGACAATACGTTCAGCTGCATCATTGATAATCTTTAAAGAGATTACAATAGGCTTCAATTAAACAAAAGAATAATCATCACCCCAAGTGCTTGCTGGCTTGCACAAAAATATTGGTTCAATTCCTACCAGCTTGAAGGTTAACCAGAATTCATTAGTTACAAAACTTGATAAGGTGCTGCCTTCATAAACTCGTGGTCGGTCAGGCTTTCCCATTTGAGCTGGGCAGTGTAGGTTTTGTAATAATGCTCTAACTATGTCTGATCTCATATCTTCCTCAACCAGGTCAGAAAACAGAGCAAGCAGGATATGTGGTGACAAGTACCAAGTAAAACCAAGTATGCATATCAAGAAGTTTTTTATTGTAAACAGATCAGAGGGCTGGATCTCGAACTGCCCATTACTTCAAATCTTTCCAAAGCATTAATGTCAGAATAGGAACATCTGCTGACTCTGGAATGGCCAACCAGTAATACGAGTAAATATATACAATGAAAAAAGCAAGATCCGTTACTCCGTGTTGCTGTGTAGCACGCATATCATAGAGATCATCACCAACAAGTATCATTTTCAAGATGTATATTATGGCCCCCATCCACCTTGAGTGATGTACTGTTCCGAATTTCTTGGACCATTCAAGCTTTGTACGATTTCCAATAAAGAACTGAAAATATTAAATGTAATCGTGTTATAATTGCTTCTATGAATTTGAAGTGATGGGCAGTTCCAGCCCTCTCATATGTTTGCATTAAAAAACATTTTGATATACATACTTGGTACTTGTCACCACGACATATTCCGCTTGCTCTGTTTTCTGACCTGGTTGAGGAAGATATGAAATCAGACATAGCTAGAGCATTATTACAAAACCTATACTGCCCAGCTCAAATGGGAAAGCCTGACCGACCACGAGTTTATGAAGGCAGCACCTTATCAAGTTTTGTAACTAATGAATTCTGGTTAACCTTCAAGCTGGTAGGAATTGAACCAATATTTTTGTGCAAGTCAGCAAGCACTTGGGGTGATGATTATTCTTTTGTTTAATTGAAGCCTATTGTAAACTCTTTAAAGGTTATCAATGATGCAGCTGAACGTATTGTCAAGTTTGGCAGCGATTTTGGAAAGGTTATCACCAAAAATGAAATGTCAAAGAAAAAACATTCTGCAACAAGTGGAACTGAACCGAAGAATGTATCCAGAAGCAACAAAGCTCTGTTTTTCAAAAACTAAAAACATGATTTAATACGGATTCGAAGCTGTGTTCCCCAAAAGCCGTAAGTTATACGGACTATAGTGTTGCCCAGGCGCAACGCCGCGGAGATAACAGCTCAGATGGCCGAGTGGTAAGAGCGTCCACCTCTGGAGTTACAGACTCAGGTTTGATTTCGAGTCGAGTCAAACCAATGACTTTAAAATTGGTATTCACAGCTTCCGTGCTTGACGCTTAGCGTTAAAGGGACAGTGTGGAGAACAAGCGGGCAAGTTTACTTATTGTGCCGGAGGGAAAAAGCACTTCTAGGAATTCCTTCATCATGGTGTGGTAGACAGAATGCTCGGCAACTTATAAGCGAGCTCGTTTAGCGTTTTGATCTCTTCCTCCTAATAGGAGGATAAATATGCCAGTAGTCTATATACCATACAAATAGATGGCCCCCGCCACTCGTTAGCGCCTTGTCATAATTCTCTAATAAAGTAAATACAGCTTATGCGTTGCCAAACGGAACTGGATTACAGAACGAGGATCTTAAACGAAGAAACACAGCATGTGAAAGAGAGCCGCATGAAATTGGGCAAAGAGCCGCATGCGTCTCGCGAGCCATGGATTGGCCACCCCTGCACTATGGAGTGCCATTCGTAAACCCTTTCTTTCCTATGTACTATAGCCATATTAACAATCCCATGTGCTATATCACATAAGTATGATCTAACTTTTGATTTCTATGAGCTATATCATGCAGGTATGCACTAACTTTTCATTCCTATGTGCTATGTCACATAGGTATGCGTATTAACGATTCTATGTGCGATATCACATCAACGTATAAAGTAACTTTTCATTTTTATGTGCGTTGTTGACAATCCTATGTGCTATATCACATAGGTATGAACTAAGTCTCGTTCCTTTCTACTATTGCGATCAAGCGTGACGAATGTGCGATTGGCTGGTATTACTTAGCAGTTTTACCGCGAAGTTGTACCAGGGATTGCTGGTACTGTTCAGTTCCCGTAAGCGAAAACTTGGGAAATGCTTGAATTGCAGGCTTAGTCTAGGTGTCTTTTCATCTGCTAAGCAGAGATAGGTAAAGGTTAAAGTACCTTTTAGTTTTAAGTCTAATTCTAGAGAGGTACCGGTAATTGGTCTGCAGGCTTAGAATACGGGAAGGCTTAATTGAAATTAGCCGCTGTCAAGTCAACCCTCTAGTATCGGACTTCAACCTAAAAGGTACTTCCTTCACCTTACACTGCTTCGCCAATAAAAACACACCTAGACTAGGCCTGCAATTCAAGCATTTCCCAATTTTTCGCTTGCAGGAACTGAACAGTATCAGCAACCCCTGGTACTACTTCGAGGTAAAAATGCTGAGTAATTCCCGCCAATCGCACATTCGTCACGCATGATCGCTGCAGTAGAAAGGAACGAAAGTTAGGTTATACCTACCGGTATGTGATATAGCGCACAGCAGAGCCGGCGCCAGAGCAGTCGACTTAGGGGGCCAAAGTTTAAAATTTAGCAAAAACCTCGTTGTCTTCAAAAGAAAAAGCTTGTTAATTGGGGAGGCCAATCATATCGATTGGGAGGGCCAAGCCCCCCCTACCCCCCTTGGCGCCGGGTCTGGCACACAGAATTGTTAACAAAGCACATTGGAATGAAAAATTTCGTCACGCATGATCGCTATAGTAGAAAGGAACGAGACTATGGCACATAGGATTGTCAACAGAGCACATAGGAATGAAAAGTTAATTCCTGTCTATGTGATATAGCACATAGGAATGAGAAGTTGGTTTATACCTACGTAATATGGCACATAGAAGTGAAAAGTTAGTTTATACCTACGTGATATAGCACATAGGAATGAAAAGTAAGAGCATACCTATGTGATATAGCACATGGGATCGTTAATAAGGCTATAGTTCATAGGAAAGTAAAGGTTTATGAATGGCACCCCACAGTGGTGTTTCTGCATGCTTCCCATTCAAAAATTGTTTTGTTATTTTTTGGGGGGGGAAGGGGGAATACCGTATTTACTCGAGTACAACGCGCAAATTTTTTACCAAAATATAAACTTCAAGCGTGGGTGCGTGTTAAATTCGAATAAATCCGGTATATCAGCAGGAGACATTGACTTTGCGTGAAGTAATGCAACGGCTAAGAATTCGCACTTTACTACGTTGCGCTGTGCGCTTCAAATTGCGGAATCCTCACCTCTGCTTATGAGTGAATACTGTAAACCAGGGGTGCAAATCTATGTTGAACATTAGGGGGGATGATTCTGCAAAATTGACCATTTTTTATCATTTTTCGAGATTTAAGGGGATAATTTAGCAAATTTTACACCCCCGTGCGGTTGCCCAAATTTTTGCCCACCACAGTGAAGTGCAATGAAGTAAAGACCAAAAAAAAAGGTTATCACTTTCCAGATGACCAATTTCTTGCCCAAAATGTAGTGAACACCGAAAAAAATAAAATGAAGGTCATCTGGTTCGCTGATGTGGGGCATGAAAATATTGGGGGGGATGCATCCCCCTTTAGATTTGCACCCATGCTGTAAACCCTAAAAAGTTTGACATTGCATTGATTCCATCCAGTTTAAAAACAGTAGGCTATGCTCTTTCCTCGATGAGCATCCTTGAAGTGCCACAATAGCAACAAAATAGGCTCCGCCGTCAAATTTTCTAATCAATGCTTTCAAACTATGCATGAGACAAATGCAGTGCACGAGTTTTTTAATGTGTATACTGTAATTAATGTTATTCCATTAACGACTTTGGTGAGACATAATTGGTTCATGTATGTTGTAAACCTATGTTTCCATAGAATTGTCAAGTATTTAATGATAATGGAGCTGTCCGATAGCTTTTCCCTGATTTTCTTTTTGCCAATTTGTGGTGTAAACAAGTACTTTGCTAAGCTTGTTGTTTTTCAGAGTGTGTTTATGGTAGCTATGTCTAGTACCAAATATTTTGAAGTGCTGAAAAGCCTACCTCGCGTTACGACTGATAATATTAAAGCAAATCCTTACTCTAGTAAACTGGTGCATCGTGGTATTAGAAGAAAAAAAAAAGGAGTCAAGTATCCCAGTCCAAACATTAAGCCACCCATTGGCATGCACGGTAAAAATCCATTTGTCTTGCAAATCCCGAAATATGGGTTTAACCGTGACAGTGATTTAAAAAGACAATATCGTCCATTTTCGTTGTGGCAACTTCAGAATTTAATTGATCTTGGTCGAATCGATCCATCGAAACCAATCGACTTGAATACAATTGCTAATACTCGTCGACTAAAGCTTGATCGAGCAGGACCAACATGTTACGGAGTGTACCTTGTTGAGCAAGGTGCCAACATTTTTGAAGCCAAGGTGAATATTGAAGTTCAAATTGCTGATGAACTGAGTATAGCATCAATTGAAAAATGTGGTGGAACAATTAGCACCACTTTTTACGACAAACCCAGCTTAGAAATACTTGTTAACCCTGTCAAATTTTTTCTGCGAGGAAAACCTATTCCTAAAAGACTACTTCCGCCAGAAGATTTGGTTCCATATTACACTGATCCCAAAGTAAGAGGGTACTTGAGCGACCCTAGGGATATTTATGGAGAGAGGTTCAAGTTGGCGGCAAAATTTGGTTATGATTTGCCAGATATCTCGAAAGATAAGCGCTTTGAAATGTTGGCAATGAGAAAAGATCCTAAACAAGTCTTTTACGGGCTTGACCCCGGATCTGTTGTAAATCTTGCAGACGAAGTGGTAATTAAGCCAATTAGTGAGTATTTAACTGAGCATTCTGTGGTGTAGCTCTCTTTGACTTTGTCTATTATTGTCCGAGCTGTGCATTGTACATCAACATGTGGGAACCGAAAATTTTGCCTGTCTGGATTGCAGGTTATTCAGCTGCTCGAAATTACTTAAATGACTGCGGCACCAGTTTGGCGATGAATTTTCTACGGTAGTGAAGAACAGCATTTTTTTTTGCAGTTGGGCTGATCAAAGCGGAGTGAGTGACTAAGACCCTTTTCCACGATTGCTTGTGCGCATGCTCGTATAAAATTGAGCTGCTTTGAAACGCTAAAGTTACAATAAAAAAATGGGTGTAGTAAGTGTTTATTTTTACATAGGCCCACTGGCGCACCCAGACTTGAAAAAGGAGGGGGACGATTTTTTCAATGATTTACTGGTACTGAGGTTTCAATCGGGCCAATCAGTTTTTATTGAAAAATAAGTGATTTGGTTCCATTGTTGCGCTTTAAGTATATAATTAAAAAGTTTTTTATGCCTTTACAACAATGGGAGGGTTAATTAGCGTTTACTTTTTTATACTTACTGCGCTCTGATTTTTTCGGGAAGTAGCCAAAAATCGCTCGCTTTTCCGCACGTTTGCAACTGCGCTGATACCACTGACTGCCCCACACTGCGTTTAATCCAGATGCAGGTGTAATATTTAATGTAAACGTGGCTTTCATCGCTGACGTCAACATACTGGGGCATTGCTCTAGACTGCAGCCATCAATCGCATCCCGTGAAACGGATTCTCCCTTAGTTTTGAAGTCTTGAGTTAAGATTTGGACTGAAGCAGTTAGCGGAGCTTATGATCGCTTCCTTCATCTATGCATTAAATTTTTTTTAAGAACAAAGCAATCTAGCTTATAGGGAAAATATATCATCCTCAGCTCCGTATTCGAATAGAATTTTTGAATAAGGACCTGAGGGCGAAGAGTAGGCCTAATTGAGCTTTGTTTTCTCACGTTACAAAAAATTAATCCTTTTTAAGAGAAGTCTCTTACGTACCGCTTTATTTTTCGGAATAGAAGAACAAATGATTTGCATCCTTTTCCATCGACGTAAGTTTTTGCTGATTGCTAGCTGTTTATTATTGCGCTAATACGCTTTTTAAGCAGAAAGAATGTGACAGCGATTGATCATTTGTTGCGTTTGATTGTGTAAAGTATTGATGGCAGTCAGTTCAACGCCATGGCAATACAATATGGCAGATTGCCGACACAGCGGCATTATTCTACAGTATGATAACCCATGTTTATTTTCGAAAATTTGATTTAATTCATCATTCAACAAATTATTCCCTCTGCCCCCGCTTTTCTGACGATTCAATCTATGGTCATGCTCATGTTAAATAGTATTTTATACGGGGATTCCCTTGTTTAATATTTTTTTGAATCTGTATTTCGAAAGGGGGGGGGGCTGGTCGCCCTGATCCCCCTCCACCCTGGCTGCGCCGGTGCATAGGCCTAATAGCGACAATTTTAAAATTTTCGATTGATTGAGTATTGCGGTATAGATTTGCGTTGAAATTTAAAAATACACCTGTAACATTAATTGCGGCTGGACCAAAAGTATTTTTCGCAAGATAAAATTTTGTAATCAGTCATAGTTTAATCTGCGGTATTCGATGAACAAGTTTCGAGCTACTTGCATAAAGGAGTGCACTCGGTAAAAGTTTTTGGATAGAGCGGTAACGGCATAGGTGGACATTTTTTATGAATAGACCAAAGCGCAGCATAAGAAAGCGAAAATTTTTGGAAGTAGCTACAGTAGAATTCGTCTATAACAGCACCTCTAGAGGATTTAAAAAACTGCCGTTATAGACGAACCGCCCTAAAACTGCTTTTTTAGTTCAATTACCTTGTAATCCTGTGAGGGTGACCGGCCGGTTTTGGATTTGTGGTAACGAATTCGCTGCGGGAGGTCTAGGGTTCGATTTCCCGGCCGATCAAATCAAACACAGCGTTGTCCAGGCGCAAAGCCGCGGAGATAAATCCCCAAACTCGTTACACGCTAGAGCTGGAGTCTCGGCCAAAACCTTCGAGACGAGACTTTGGCACCGCAAGACCGAGACTTGAACGTTCCGAGACGAGACACAAGACTTTTGGAATCAGGAGTTCTCAAAAAATCCTGAATATTTTAACCGTAAATAGGCCTATATGACATTCCAACGAATTTCTTCATCCGGCAGACTTTGTCAAGCCATAACAGCTGTTCTATAGAAACGCAGAAAAAACTGCTATTGTGCCACAAGACGGAGAACGAAAAATACGATATTTATGTTTCCTGGTGATGCAACATAAAACCTGAGCCATCCTGTTTCGGATTACGTCCCTCATCAGTGATAACAATCATGGAGGACCATGTCGAAAACCACACAACAAAATTATTCAATCTGACGTTTGAGCATTCAATAAGGTGAAAAGAACAGCAGTTACAAAAGAGAAGTAAAGAACAGACAAATTGGAGTTTGCTTATACAGTAGATTAATTCCAAGAAAAACAAAGACAAGATTATATATAATGTTGCTGCAGATAGAAATAGCAATCCACGACCGGTTTCGCTCTCATTATGAGCTCGTCAGGTGAATATAGCTAATAGAAAGTTGAGCAAAAAGATACAGAAACATAGTGAAAAAAGACAAAAGAAATAGATGAATAGTACCAGATAGGAAATATCAGATGGCTACGATAGCAACTGACGGCATTTTGAATGCAATTGAAGTGACGTCCAAATCAACTGAATACGATAAAACAAATCTTTTCGGAATCAGCTTGCTGCCTGCTGAAAATGAAATTATCCTCAGATGTTCATAGAATCTAACCAATCCACGCCATGGAAAGAAATAAACATTCAAAAGAGCAAGATGAAGAGGTTAAAATTTTCAAACAGAATAGGTCTTACTGCATCGCCAATCTCAACAAAGCAACGAGATACCTTACAAACAACTTTTCACATTGCAGGTGGAAATCCCGCGATCATCATTTTTAAAAAAGATGTCAGCTCTAGTGTACCAGAGAGCTCAAACCATCTATACTACTCAAATCATTAAGAGCTAGTTCAAACCATTAAGACAAAAAATTATTTACTGGTGACATTTTTTGTCTTAAAGAATTAGTCTACCTAGTAGAAAAATAGCTTTTTCAACTTAGAGGTCCTCTGCCTTTTTTCCTAGAGTCTCGAGAACTTTCGATGCTAGGCCTACAAAAAAACGACCGGTTATTTCAGTGTTTAAGACATCGCTATTGTTGCGGAAGGTCTGGGCTTCGCGTCCTGGCCCGGTCAAATTGGACACAATTCCGCCAGTGACTCGCCAGTGCTACGATATTCCCTTGAACTTCGAGGCTGTGTTGCCCAGGCGCTAAGCCGCGGATATGGGCCCCGCCACTCGTTACACGCCTCTGCGTGATACTGCGAATATAATCAAAATTTGATTTTTTTTTGCCTGGAAAAAATATTTTTGTAAAATTTATTTTTGAATGCCGATACCGCCGACTTTTAATTTTCGTTTCCAGAATCATGAAATTTCCATAAGGAATCGTGCGGCTATCATGCGTAGCAAAATGGGTTCTTGTGTGAAAAAAGCCAAAACCGCTGTTTTAGAATGACCACTTAAACCAAAACAAGCAAAATGAACAAGTTTTTTAGCAGAAGGACTGTTTTGTTACATATTTTGTCTGAATTATTTTTCTATTTCATTTTCCACACTAATCCTGGTGCTGAGCGCTAAGCTGAGTGGTTTTGGATAGGCCTACCTTTTTTGAGTGTTCGGTATGACTCGACCGAGTATCAAATGCATGTGCTTAATGGTTGAAACAGACTGGTTTCTTTATGTGTTGCTCACAAAAAGAAAGTAAAAGCCTGCAATTCTGCAGGCCCTAACAACGTAACAAAATGCTCTAAACAAAATGTGGCCAATTGTTTTTCCAAAGTGCGAAATCATGCACAATTTTCTACTTTGAATACATTAGGTACGTATTGTTGTTGATTGCGTATCAAAGACCTGATAGCTGTTTCAAAGTCAAACTTTCTTAATGTCACCGTCGAGACATGAGCATTGTCCGAGACTTTCAAGGTCCGAGACGAGACATTGGCATAGCGAGACCGAGACACTCAAAAACGAGTCTCGAGACATCCAGCTCTGTTACACGCTTCGGCGTATTACGGCGTGGATAATGAAGATTTGATTTTTTTAACCCTGTGAGGTTTATTAATTAATGAAAACAAGAAAGTTATGAAACGAAGCACAAACTCTTGTATAGATAGAAATGCAGACTCATGCAAAATATTCGTGTCGTAAAGCATTTTTTGCATTTACGGTACTGCTTATTATGCACGTTGTAGGCCTATAATTTTTTGCAGTTACTGCTTATTACGTGTCGTACATTGTACAATGCATAAGGTACATGTACCTAATACGGCCCGATAACACAATTTTTGCTCTAACTCAACCACTGCTTGAAATATTTGCTTGAAAGTTGATATTTTATTAGTAGGGGTTCGTGGTCATCACACTATGAAAGCATATGGCGAAGTGATCATTCACTTGATTTTTATAAGCAAAACAAAAAAATTACAAAAGTAGGCATTATTAGGAACCACTGGCGTACGGTGGCCTTTTGACTGGGTGTTCACTCTTTAAAAATACCTATCATACCCAGGAGGGCGAAGCCCCCCAGACCCCCCGTTAGTCGCTGCAATGCTGGCTACCCCATTGCCTATCACTAATGAAGACTTATAATATGGGGATACAAACTGCAAATTGTGGGGCAACTAGTAACCACATTTGATTTTTGTACCATTAATATGGGTGAAAGCAAGCATATATTATTCATTCATTCATTAAAATGTATTTGCGGTCGTAAAATAAAGAAAAATACACCGGAACAAAGAAATAAAAGTTTAGGCCACACGGAGACGGCGAGTAGACCTTTCGGTCATCTAGCCAGCAGCCACCCTTTGGTCCATCATCGATGGATTAACAATCTTTCAAAAAAGTGGGTTGGCGATAAAGCAAAAAGTTTTGTTTTTCGGAGTCAATTTGCAGTTACTTATTACTGATTGTATTGTTGAAGCAGGTATTTTTTGAATTTGATTTTAAATTGCTTGGTTGTAGATTTATGAATTTCATGGGGGATATTTTTCCATATTGTGGCATCTTGATACTTTATACCAGTGTTGTAATGACTCGAGTCCGGACTCCGACTCGAGTCCCCTGTACAAAAGACTCGGACTCGACTCGAGTTCTCAGTGAGAATTATGGACTCGGACTCGAGTCATCCACCCGGACACGGACTCAAGTCCAAGTTGGTTGAAAGGCAAAATCCGTTCTGATTTTTACTTTTCCGTGAACGGATTTTCGGTAATCCAATCAATATGTTAATATCTTTCGCGCCTTGAGTCCAAAAACAAATGCGAATTAGATGGTTGGATATAAAGTTTGTATAACCATAACTAACGCATGGATTGGATATTACTGTTGCCGACTACTAGAAACTGCGATGTCCGATGTGACTCCGTGGTGATTTTGCAGTTTTGATTTGGTCTCTGGCATCAGTTGCCAGTTGTTTTATGAATAATCTTAGTTTACGAATTAAAAAGTTTATCCTAGTTTATGAATTAAAAATTTCGAAGTGACTTGCAGTGTTGTAATGACTCGAGTCCGGACTCGAGTTTGGTTGACTCGACTCGAGCATTTTCAAATGGACTCGGACTCGACTCGAGTCCTTCAATGGGTGGACTCGTTCCAACACTGCTTTATACATCTTTGTAACCGATTGGTTTTATATCGAGGTGTCTGGTAGTTTTCTGAGAAATGTAAGATCGCCGTCATAGAGGGTGTCAGCACAAATTTGAATAGTTTCAGCCAAAGGTACATTAGTGAACAAACTTGAGATGTCGAAGGAACAGAGAAAGCAATCATCTGGGTCAAAAGTAAGCTGCTGCATTTTTTGAGCAAAAGAAAAAGAAACTTTGGTGCAATTGCTGGAAAATAGATCATGAACTGGTTGAAGAGTCACCGAAACAAATTTAGCCAGTTCATGCTGAGCATAGCCAATCATAGATCGGAGGGGAACACCATCTTTGTGCGTTTTAGGTAGTCCATACAGTCTGGGTCTTTGTGAACCTGAGGGCCGAATAGCTTCATAAACAGATCTAGTCAACGCTTCACTTTTCAGCAAGGTCAAGAGACGTCGAAAATGTTTGGTTCAAAAACAGTCTTTTTCAAGACTAACTAAATTTAAAAGATGTTTTCGGCGCTTTTTAAATCTGTTTTAATATTTTATTTTCTGATTTAGATAAATCTAGATGATTTTTGAGGTCAAACTGGATTATGTTAGTCAAGAAAAAGTGGCAACTATGCAGTTTACTGCACCACGGGCAGGGTTTAATCTAGTACAACTAGGGATTGACAGCACCATTTTCAAAACTACTGCAAAAACGCTCACGATACGAACCTAATCAAGCACAAGCCGACACCTGTCAGCCAACGAGTCAAGAGGTCCATAGGCCTTGTTGCACTGTGCTCTATCTTGTCGTCTCGTGATACCTAACGAAGAACTGTGTAAAAAATTGTCTGTAAATATAACTATGGTAGTAGATCGAAACTGGAGTGTCTTCCCGTGCAAGCAGGTGCCGTTTTTGAGATATAACCGTTTGAATATTGAAAAATTTTAGCGGATGAATACTGTTGCGCATAAAGCGCATCACCGCTTTTTCGTCATTAGGTGTTGCCGTGTACAGTTTCTAAATGTTTTTTGCTCAGTGTTCGATAACATTTTTAACTGAAGTAGAAAAAAATATCTAATATATTGATTTTTAAGTTAAATTGTAAGCTGAATTTAATTATTTTTGTATAATTTTTAAATGAAGTGACAGCATCTAACTCATAAAAAATTAACTTACGCAAGTTAAAATTTGGAAACATGTTCTTATCAGCTGTTTCGTCATAGTTACACCTAACAGCTGATCAAGGTAAAACAACGAAATAGTGGAACTGGCAGTCTACAAGTGCTAGTGGCACAAACTTAGGTAGGTTCAGCTGCTGAAGTGTAGAGATAGATAAAATTAAAAAGTTGAAGCGGTATTATTATACCTTTTTAAAAGTCAGTTAGCCTAGCTTATCGAAATGACTTATAGGTTTACTTGCAGAAGCGTCATATAACCTACGTATCTGTATACTCTGTTGCTGGATAGGTTCGTGAGGAAAAGATGTTAAAAAGTCAGGCTACAGTTACGTGCTTTTTGTGGTAATCCAGTATCTGGGTGCAATTCCTACGGACAGACTAGTTTTCCATACTGCTCAGATGGGCGAGTGATTAGAGCGTCCGCCTCGGGAGCTGTAGACTTGGGTTTGATTCCAGGTCGGGTCAAACCAATGACTATAAAAATGGTATTCACAGCTTCCCTGCTTGAGGCTCAGCATTATACGGACAGTGTGAAGAACAAGCCGGCAAGTTTACTTGTTGTGCCGTTTGGAAATGCAGTTAGCGGCATTCCCCCACCTTGGTGTGGTTGACAGATGGCCGGCAACTCCTCAGCGAGCTCGTATAGCGCATTGATCGCTTTCACGTGATAGTAGGATAAATATGCGACTGAATACAAAAATACTCTACCAATACTATTGGTGCTAATCAGGGCCGAAACTAGGCAATGCGGGGCCTTCCCCAAAATCATCTTTCGGGGCCCCCTAAAATATTTATTCTTGGATGGTGATGCAAAAGAGCGAGCCCCGAAGGGGCGATGCCAAGCTAGGGGGGTCTGGAGACATGCCCCCCCAGAAAATTTTGCGGAATTTGACCTTATTTTGGAGACTTTTTGTGCGTTTTGAGCCTTCAAAATTCCTCAGTTTTAACAAGGTTTAGTAGTCTGTTTAACCAGGTCCCTTCCAAACCCACTAAAATAATGCTGCAAGCAAACCCTACTCTAACATTTCGCTACCTATGCGAAGAAAAAACGTTTTTAAGGCTTATTTTTGCGCCTTTCACTTGAGGATGAGGGGCCCTTGGTATGCTACTAAACGTTTGTTTGCTAGTTTTGCGACTGCTATTTTTTGAAAAATTTGCAGGGGCCCCCTATGGTCAAAAGTATAAATATGGTATGGGGGCCCCACATCGCGTGAGTTAAGACAAAAAATATATTGAATCTTAGAATAGGCCTATTTAAGGCACCTTTATCATACGTTGAGTAAATAGTACTACGTACTGACTATTTACGGGGCCCCTTTTTTGTGCGAGGCCCCCCCGGTTGGGGGGTTCGGGGGGCGCTAGTTTCGGCACTGGTGCTAATAGATCTCATTCAGCTTGGCGCGTATCATTTTCATTTATCGGTGAGTAATAATTTAGAGAATCGATGGCCGTTAGCTCAGTTGTCAAGCGCACGCTCTCGGTGCGGGAGGTCTGGGGTTCGATTCCCGGACCGGTCAAATCGGCACAGTGTCGCCAACGGCTCGCCACCGCTGCGACGTTTCTTCGGAGCTGTGTAGCCCAGGCGCTAAGCCGCGGAGATGGGCCCCGCAACTCGTTACACGCTTCGGCGTAATACCGCGAGTAAAATGAAGATTTGATTTTGATTTGATGAAATGCATAATTGTTCACTATGATGACGTCTATGAAAGTGATTCAAAAAAGTTTACTGCAACAAGTTTCAGCACTCTAAAGTAATGTGCTTATAAATGGCTGAGTTTGGATTGTATTGAAAAAGTTATTGCTGCTAAAAATTTACAATTATATGGGATATAAATTCATTAACTGATCTGTCACCGAGCGCCCATAGACATGGTTTTCATCAATAATGCTATTTTCGTTTTACCAATGAAAGAAGTATTGAAAGGCGCGTATGTTCGAATTCTAAAAGAATATTTCCAGAAGATGATTCTCCTGAAAGAATTGAAAGTTTGTCCATACAAGCGTTGCGGTCATCAAGTTCATTCAACATATGTGAAAAAAAAAAAGAAATTAGTGACTTGACAGAGGCGATGATCTCTGCTTTTCCATCCACTTCAGGAAGATGTCTTTCAATATTTTGTAAGCAATTACGACATGTTCTGTGCTACGCAAGCCTCTGCTTTCCCTACTTTTGCCCTGTTGCAGCCATTTAGTGTCTACTTTATTACACTTTATTTGCTGTACCCGTCGATTAGATTGGGAAGGTCATTTAAATACTTTGGAGAAGATAACTCCTTGGCTGCTTGCCTACGATTGTGTGAATTATTCTCGCTACGTTCCTGTCTATTTGCATGAAATGCGTGAATTTGAAAAAGCACACCCATTTGCTCTTGAGCATTTACGTGCTGGTTAATTTCCAATTCAGCAACAAGAGCGATACGGATTTTTCGCAACAGCAGCAGATCAAGTGATTGAGCAGACTGTTAACAGAGACAATAAATTAGTGTTCTTGCGTTAGAAACGGCGTATCATGCACCGAACTCTGCTCTTGCGTTGTTTGTGAAAATGATTCGGAGACCGTAATTGAAGTAGAACTAGTGAATGATGTCAGTAATGACGACGATGATAGTGATGACAACCAATTTGTAGCTAGTTGAAAAATGTTAAAATGTGTTTGTCGTAACTAAAGGTTTTATTTTAATGTAACGAAATTTAATATAGCTCATTCACACCAAATTTCTCTTTGTTTTTCAAGTAATAAGACCTGCTTATCAATGTAGCCTATAGGTGTTTTAGCTAGATACAAAATTTAGTCAATGAAAATATATTACGGCGTAAAAATTTATGTTTATATCTTTTTAAAGTAGATTGGCATCAACGAACAGTAACTAATAAAATTAATTTGCTGATCCAATAAAGTTCTTTTTCGTAAAATATATTTCTTTCGAGAATTATGATGCCATTATTTAATTGCACAAAACTGACGCAAAGGGTACCGGTATGTTGTTTTTGGTTACATTAAAAAAATACTTTGAAGTGCTTAATTTATACCAATTGAATTCCTTAGCGTTAACTTGATGCAGTAGTTGAAATACGTGAAGTATTGTAAAGTTATCAGCTGTTAGAGAGTAGGATAATCATCTCGTAACCTAGAAAGTATTTGACAAAACTGGACAAAATTTGAAGGTGTGCCAGTATGTACCGTATGCTTACTTTATCCACGTCAAGTTTCACATTGTTTTTCAATGAAAATAGTGGTTAAAAAATTTATGTACACTCTGTTCAGAGAAAGTTTTTACTTGTGGGTGATATGACGTCATCAACTTATGACGTCAGTGTTTGGCACAAAAGCAAATTATTGACTGAAAATTTCCCAAACTATTTTTAAGTGTTTGCAGCAATTACTCGATACAATTATTTACTATCTCGTATGATTGCGCGTTAAGCTAGCGGTAAATAACTAATTGTTGTGCGTTTATAGAAGAAAAAAAAACACTCCATCAAACTAGTCAAAGTTTTGCAGATGTTTTAATATGTATACTTAGATTTTCCAAGCCAAACTTCAGCTTTTTAAACTTACTATGTATGAAGTTATAAGGAACTGTATATGCACCCTGTCTAGCAAAAATATATTTTTTGCAAAATCTTACTTGTGAGTTATGACGTCATCAACTTATGACGTCAGTATTTGAAATAGATGCAAATTTTTGACTAGAGATGTCTCCAAGCTATTTTAAAGTGTTTGTATTGCTAACACAAGAAGTTGGAAGCAATTACTCAATATGATTATTTATTTTCTGGTCTGGTTGCGGTTTAAGCTAATGGTTAATATGTAATCATTGTAGGTCAATAGCAAAAAAACTACTGAATAAAACTGGTCGAAATTTCGCAGATGTGGTAATATGTATATTTGGATTTTTCACACCAATTTTTAGCTTGTTAAACGTACTACAACCGAACTTACAAGGAACTGTATACACCCCATCCAGAAAAATAATTGTTTTTACAAAATCTTTTACTTGTAGGTTATGACGTCATCAACTTATGACGTCACAGTTTGGCATGGACATAGTCTGTCAACCAAAGATTACTTTGAAAGTGGTCTGATGCATTTACATCAACCACAAAAAAATTTAGAGGCTTTTAAGTGTGTGGAATTTCTGCATCTTTGAAAGAGCTATTTTTGTCTTCATGACGTCATTATGACGTAACGGCACCTGTTGGACACGGAAGACACGAGATTTAAATTCAGCATTT
Source organism: Trididemnum miniatum (assembly GCA_964006365.1). Classification (NCBI taxonomy): domain Eukaryota; kingdom Metazoa; phylum Chordata; class Ascidiacea; order Aplousobranchia; family Didemnidae; genus Trididemnum; species Trididemnum miniatum. The sequence continues at coordinate 20,974,382 of OZ023239.1, forward strand.
CTTAATCTTTAAATTTACGAAGTTTCATCTAGTTCTTCGGTGGGTATCACGAAATCCATTTTCTAGGCGTTTTTTGTGATAGCGTAACAAGGCCTACCAAGAAATTTTGTCAATTTGAAATCATTGGAACGGAGCAGAAATTTTTGCAAAATATTTTTGTTTTTTCAATAGTTTAAATTGAAAAATTTTCACGTTATTGTTGCTGCCAGTGCCAGAATTAGTTACGATCCTGATCCGGTTCTGATCCTGCTTAAAGTAAAAAAATTAGCAATCCTGATCCGGACCTGTATCCGAAATTTTGAAAAAATCCTGCTGGAGTCGACTCCTGGAATTCTGATCCTGGACAGCTCTGCTGTCCGCATGTTCAATAAAATTCATGTCGGTTTTAGACCCACGGTTCTTGCTTCTAGTTTCCGCATCACAATTTATTTTCGATGACATAATTTAAATAGTGACTGTGACATCAAAAATTTAATTGTGATGCAGAAACTAGAAGCAAGAACCGAGGCACTGAAGCCTTCATAAATTGGACACGTTACATGATTGTGGATGTGGACAAGCTAAATATGGGTTGAAGGCGAGGAAAATCTGGTCAGGCTAAATATGGGTTTGCCCCCCCCCCCACTGTAGAAATGTTTCCGCCATCGCTGATGGGGCCTATAGCATGGACCCAAGGTACACAAATAAGGTCCACGGTTTAAGGGCTTAAGGCCCACGGTTTTTGGTTCTACTTTCCGCATCATGATCAATTTCTTGATGTCATATTTAAAAAAGTGATTAGACTATGACATCAAGAAGTTGATGATGATGCAGAAACTAAAATCAAGAACCGAGGTTCTTTTTTTTTAACTTTCTGAATTTAAATTTAATTTAAAATGAATTCAATTGGTTAGATTAGAATTTAAAATGAATTTAATTGATTAGTGAACGCACTACCACGCATTTTATTAGGCGATCATTTCTTTGGGAAGTGACCCTGGGAGTGGGACCTCCAGACCTGCTGTACAAGTTCTAAAAACTCACAAAATTTCGAAATTTTACAATTGTTTGAAGGATCTCTGTTTTCCTAAGTTTTAGTCTTTTAAAATTTGTCTTCCTAAGTATCCTTCTTCATTTTAAGTAACAATATTTGACCTTTCTGCAACTGATGATCCTCTCTTTTTGCCAATATTTTGAGCACTAAAATTTGAGTAAACCAAAAAGTTTTTGCTTCCAAAACCACAATAATTTAGATTTCACAAGTATCATTATTGCTCATAGAACGTAAAAGGCTAATGTGACACAGCACTAGCCCGAGTTTTATCATCTTCCAACAAAAATCAGCTTTTATCTATGTGGTCTTAAACTTTTGAGCGCGACTGTATTAGCATTTCGGCTAACTTCATGTCTGATACAAAGAAAAATGTCATTAGTAACTTAATAGCAATTACTGTAGAACAGTGGTTCTCTTCCTTTTTCTTACCGCGTACCACCCAAAGGTGTTACATTGCCGTTGCGTACCATCAAGTGATCGTGGATTTTGACTTACTCAAAATTTATTGCAAAATAAAAAATACACATCACGACACCAAATTTAATGCGAGGGTTGCAATTATTTCTTCGCAACCAGCTGATCAATGTGGTGTTGTAGCGAGCTCACGGCACATCGCAAGACATATCCAGGTGCATACAAACGATTCTGACTCGTGGTTTTGATGCTAGTCATGATCCATGGAATCAGAGTTACTCAATTCGCTTTGACATTTTTGTGAAAAATGACAACTAAGTGAAAGCTTAATGGATATTATTAAAAAATCCTAAATATAAAGTGCAGCGAGATGTTTAGCCCGGCAACTTACCTTCACTGGGACTACCAAAAAGTCTGGGAGTCGTGTTGCCGAGGTATATTAAGTTTTAATTATAGAAAATAATTAGGGGATACGGAAAAAACGTCGTCTAACCGAGACTGGTCTCGTTACTACGGTAGTGACCAGCCGGGTGTCCATGCAGAATATAAAACGACCTAAGAAGCCAACGCGCATTGCTTTTCAGGCTCTCTTGCCATGCTTAGCCATATTGCAGCGGCTCTGCTTGAAAGTTACATACCCGTTACTAAGTCAATGCCATAAAATTAGATCAAAGCGCGTAAGAAAGGGACTGGCAAGATAATAATGGTGTTTTCATAAACTACTCAACAGTACTGCTTTGCTACAAAGATTCAATAAAAGCTTGAACTCATTTCTACGTGAAACCCCAAAGTTTGTCGCGTACCACCTGAAACGGCCTTGCGTACCACAGGTTGAGAGCCACTGCTGTAGAATGTAGACGAAATGTCCGTAACTGGAGTAAGAATTGTGATTATGGGCACAGAACCGCAGCTAATTAGACTGTTTTTGTAATAGGTCGAAGAAGATAGGTTTATATGGAATAGGTTTACCAATTGCAAAATATGATCAGTAAGGCTGCTGATTCGAATCATCAGTGGTATTTTATTAACATCCTATGGTCTAGCAACCAAAATAAACATGAGCGGACGTAGACTTGATGACAGCTGGGATTATACCAGCACATGGTCCTTCACACCGCTCGTTGGACTACTTGTGATGGCTGCTGATGTGTAGCGCTTTTTGCATTGTTACGTTGAATTTTTTGTTCGCAACTTTGCATGTGTTGATAACAAATATGCCGCATTTGCATGTCCAGTAAACAATAAATAATGAATGAATGAAGGAAAAGTGTTCTTGCACTCGGAGATATGTCAATGTTTATTATCACTCGGGGAGATAAAAGTCATATTTCTTCTGGTAGCGCAGAAAGTTATGCAAACGATAATGGCGAAAAAATGGCGTTGATCCGAGGTCTACTTAAGAAGTTATAAAGTCATGAAAAGTCATATTTTGTGTTTTCGCTCATAAAATATGACCATTCATTTTTCTTATGAAATGCAAATATTTAACCCCAGTTACAATGCTGATACAGTTCAAAGAGTTCTTGTAGACATTAAAACTTGATAATTTTATGATGAAGTGTGCAACAAGGGCGTAGCCAGGGGGGCACGGGGGCCATGGCTTCCCCCAATCCATCCTGGACAAAAACAAGGATCTTGGTAATTATGATAAAGTACTTGCCATTGCGTGATTGTTTTTTTGCTGGGCTTTTAGTAAGTGGGCTTACAAAGGAGAAATACTTAACAATTTTGCTGTTTGCGTTGGCCAGAGTTATGATGACGCAGTGGCAACGGTCAGGCGTAGACGCCACTTCAATAATTGTTTAAAACGAATCTTCGTTGGTAGGCCATATCATTTTCACTTGTGCTACGCTTTGCTTAAATTTGAGCACTTCTGCTGCTGTAAAAGTTTCAGCAATCCAAAATGCTGAAAATGTTGCACAAAAAATTTTAAAAAATGTTTAAGACCAGTGCGAAGAAAACAGGGTTGTTATTGCTTAGACTTACATACTAGATGACAATTAATTCTTAAGCACGTACGGAAAATAGCATAAATTTGCCATTTCAAAAATAAAGTCATACATTTCAAAAAATAAAATCATATTTTTCGATTTTATTGGTCTTAAAAAAATCGTCCCAATTATCACCAACTACATAAAATGTCTTTTGGGATATTAAGTTATTGCTATTTACAAAAAGTTTCGCAGAAAGTTAAAAAAAAAAAACGTCGCAGCGGTGGCGAGCCGTTGGCGACAGTGTGTCTCATTCGACCAGTCCTGAATCAAACACTATACCTCTCGCCCCGAAAACGATGTCGTTTACCAACCAGCCAATGTACGGAATTCTACTGAACCGAACTTAAAAAAAGACCGCATATCGCCAAAGCTCTCGTAAATTTGAGTAAAAGCAACATGCTACCACCTCAAGTTGTATTGATTTAATAGAGTATGCTAATATACGGCAGTATCAAAAATACTTGCAAAATTAGCTATAACTATTGACTGAAGTAATAAGGTTTATCAGACTTAATCTCTAGCATTATTTCTAGCTAACAATCTTTTTCATCATCAAAAAACTCTTTGCTGCTCTTCTTCAGCATAAAAGTGTTTATCTCCTCCGTCAATTGGCAAAAAATCGTTATCATATTTGGTTTTTTCTATTTCTTCATAGTTTATCTCCTCCGTCAAAGCAGATGGGTATAATACTTCACGTTGTTCTTGTGCACGCAGTGATGGATACAAACTGCCGCTTGCCTCCTCCTTCACGTATAAAGCTTGGCCGTTATGGCGAAGTGTATCTTCAGCATCACAAAAAAACATCGTGGTCATAGTCTGATCGAAAGCGTTAAAATAAACTTTAGCAAAAACCAAAGCAATAATTTCAGCTACTACCACAAGAAGCAAAGAACCGAAAATGCTTGCCTCAGGGCCAAGTCTGTATCTGAAATAGATAGAAACTACCATTGCTGTAAAAATGACGACTGCAATCTTTGAAGAAAGGAAAATTATGGTTTGCAACCAACCCAAAAGCGATTTTGAAGAATGCTTGAGCAGTACCTCAGCTCGTTGTCCAGAATCGTAAAAACTGCTTCCAAAAATGGCAGCACAAATATAAGCATGATTATTGACGATAAAAAGGAGATTCTCTATGTAAAAATAACGGTTACGCCCTCCCATATCGTTCTTGCGAAAACTACGCTTTTGTCGAAATTTTTTTCGTGCAACAGTTAGTCCTTTAATCAAATATTTTAAACGCTTTAGAAGCTTCAGCATTTCCTGTACTACAGTTAGTGCAACTACTACCAATGAGCCGTACGCTGCAGTTCCCAGTTGGTAACATAGTAGGTATAAAGTTGGAGTCTTTGTAGGACAACATGCATTGTGTTGACGTTTAAAGTACCAGTCTGCCAGAGCTCCTGCAATGATGATGTATTCACAAGCTAGCATGAATTGGAAAACCCAACAACAACCTAATAATTCAGCAGTGAACAGCAAAGTGCTCATATTTTTGTTGACCAATTCGAAACTGACAAACCCACGTTTGTCCGTAACAGGAATAACTATTGTAAACAGATAAACCCCTATAGCAAAAACATACATGAACAGAGAAATCTGGAAGATGGACGTTACCAACGGTTGCACTAGGATGCATGGAACTTTCTTAATGACGTGCCTGGCTTCATTGAATTGTTTTACAAATGCGCTTATGTTCTTTCGAAAACATAAAATCAGAATTGCCACAAGGATGGTGATTACAGACGCTACGATTGCCGAAATAAAGAAAATTTTCGAATTGAGTTGGGTTTGTAACAAGTTTGTAACATTAGCGGCATCAGATTTGGAGATCTTGTATCCTAACAAGTTTGAATTTTCAACAGCTAGAGCTGAAGAGTAACTAATCCACAAATAAATAGTTACACCGATTGCCAAAAGTTCAAAAAAAATTGTAAGTGCTTGAGCACAATACACTACGATAACAGCCATGACTGTGGAAAGCAGCACTGATGATGCCAATGATAATCCAATTGCTTCCGGCCAGTATTGCGCCAAGTAAGAGAGCATCATAGGCACGTTAAGTTGCGCAGACAACAACAGGGAAGACAAACTGCTTGGATCAGCTGATAAAATCTACAACAAGAAATACAATGTGTTAGAATGTTCAATGATGATGACTCAATAATTAGGCTGGGCATTTCTTCAAAATGCGAAAGCGGGACGTCGCCCAAAATCAAGTGAAGAGCAAAAAAAGAGTCCTTACGTCCGCAGGCGGTAGTTTGAGCTGAAATTAGTATTGTCGTTTGTCTAATGGATATGCTGTATTAACAGAAGCATATTTTGAATCAAAAATCCGGGACAAAGTGGTAAACTGGGCGCGACACCTGAACCAAGACCTAAAAACAGGACTGTTCTGGCGAAAATGGGAGGTATGGCCACCCCATGCATAAACGTAAGCCACTACCTCAGATTCACAATCATCGCTAATTGCTATCACTCATTTCAATTATACTGGTCCGTAAAAGCGCAGACGCGTAGGAAGGCTGCGGAAAACAAATTTCATTTACGAATTACAAGCATTTCCATTCTTTTTCTGAACAGATTTAGAGGAAGTTGTTCGAAATAATTAATCAGACTTGTCTCTAAAGTAATAGTTTTGAGATGAGACGTTTGAAGTTTCTTAAAAGCGCTCGAAGACCAAGAAAAAAAAATATGATCAAAAGCTTTTTTTGCTTGCATTGTTGTGACATTTTTAGAATAGGCCTACGCATGCCGGTGCGAAAATCAGACTCTCGACAATGCTTTACAAAAACCTTAGATTTGGGCTAATAAAACAAAATCTGAACTAAACGTACCGGCTCTTTTAACTTCAAATTTTTATACTCAATTATTATGAAAGAGTGCCTATTGCGAAATTGTTTCTTATTTGGTATGTAGTCAGACTCCGGGCAAAAGTTTAATCAAACATTGTTTGACAAAAAAAGTCAAAACTACGGTTTTTCATATTTTTTTTAGGAAAGCTTGTTTCGTTTCGTCCCCCCTCTCTAAAACGGTTTTTATTACCCTTAATGCATCACATTAATACACACCAGAAGAAATTAAGTTGAAAAATAAATCTTTTTATTTTACTCTCAACCAAAGAAATTTTTTGGATACACCCGTGATTGCATCAAAATTTGACTACCAGAAAGGGTTATATTAAATTAGTTACGTTTTATTAATCTGGTGGTGCAATTAGCACGTTTTCAGAAATTTCTCTAGAGAAAAATGCTATAAAAGAGAGCTGTTAACACACTTACTGTCACGTTATTAGTCAAGTGATATATTTTGAGTTTATAATCTGGTGATAAAACCGTCTTGCCTAATTTGAGCTGGTTCTGTAGTTGTAGTCATTTGGTGTGTGAATGAATTGCAACACATGACAAGAGGCATGATAGACTCCAGAACTTTCGTTGTTTATCGCAGGTTTTGATTACTGATTAGAATATTTGATATACTGGACCTTCTAGAAACTTCTAACCTTGAACATTTTTTCATCTTGTGTATGACGTCATAATTGAAGTTTTGCAAGGTATGGTGTTGTTTACTATAATGGAGACACCTACTCATAGGTGGCAGAAGCAGGAAAACCGGGGGGGAGACCTAATTCACGCGTTCATTTCTACAATAATTCCTCTGCATGAACGTATTTTGTAACTTAAAATAGGCCTACCATCGAAATTGAAATTCAGAAAAGAGCTTAAATCCAGAGATGTTTTCTTTAAAATTTTGCTTGTGGGGTGGGGGAACAGAAAAAGTGTAAGATTCGCATAGCAAAAAAATGAACTTGCGGCTTGTAAATGTCAAATTGAGCATCTTAACACATAAAAGGCAAACCAGCGATTAGTAGCATCTAAGCCAGGGGTTCTCAACCGCGGTGTTTGGCCCCCAAAGAGAGCACAGAGTGTTCTCTTCTGAGCCACGATGGTAGGAATCATTGATGAGCCACAACAGACCGGGACTTTTAAACTTACACGCCATAGGGGCGACGGTCTTTTAGAAGTACAGTCAAGGGGCCACGGCTCAGAAAATATTAAGAATCACCGATCTAAGCTTTCAGTATGGAAAACGCATTTTACAGTTCGTTGTGAGGCGAGGTACAGTAGTTGTTGTAAATGTCGTTTGTAGTAATAAATAGCAACTAAACTCAAAACTAGGCTCCTCCACCAATGTATTCTATACCTAGTATCTGCACTGACTTTCCAGACAGTTACTCAAAAGAAATGTAGCCTACTGTATTTTCCAGGGATGTAGTCCTCGAGGATGTCCTTGGCCTCGAGGACAGGTTTGTGAAGTCCTTGGCCTTGGCCTCGACCGTGTTGTCCTTGGCTTCGGCTCTCCTAGGCCTTGGACTTTGTGCTGTCCTCGGCTCGAGGACTCGATATTTTTAAAAATTCAACTTAGCGATTGTTTTCACAAAATGCAAGCTGTTTTAAGCAAAAAATGGTCCAAATAACAATAAGCATCGGTATTTGGTAAGCTCGCGCGGTGGAGAAATAAAAGTAGACAATACATGATGAGAAAACCATAAAGTTACATTGTGAAAAGCAAAATTTTGACAATTCAAGATTTTGTTTCTCACAATCTCTCCTTAAGGTTTTTAAATTGAAATTGTGAGCAATAAACTTTCAATAGAAAATTTAATCCGTGATAACTGGATTCTCAGCGGGAGATCCTTAAGGTTCGAAAAATCGGGTAGAATGATGGGAGAAAGCTCTTTTACACTTTTCTTCAAAGTTTCAATCGACCGTTGTTTGTTTATTTTATAATTTGCTTAATAGCCATGCAAAGCAGTCTGAAGTAAAGCAGTGATGTAAAGCAGTCTGAAGAGAACATAGCGCCGGCGATGTTATTTGATATTACAGTATATCTTTGTTAGAGGTGCTAATTGCAGCTGTCTAGTTTTTTTGCTTTCCTGTTTCTCGATGCTCTGAATTTTTCGTATACAGCGCTTGCATGTGGACCGAGCTTGAAGTTTAGCATGGCAGTACGATAAGCTTTTTATCATGGGAAGTCATTCTAGCCAGGCTCATGGTAATTGTTTTCACATATTATAGAACAGATCTGCCTGTCTACTGGAGTACCGGTACAGCAAAGACTGGATACTCAGAGTGATTAACTTGAACATATGCCTTCTTTGAAAATTATAACTTTTTTATAAAACGTTTAAGAGTAATAACTATAGGGCCAGTGAAGATTAGAATAGCTTAAAGTACGACCAGTGAAACAAATAAAAATTGTGGCCTAAGCTTGAATTTTTATGAACATTTTATTGCATATGCAGGTTTGCTTCAAAAACGAAGAGCGTTAATACTATTTTTACGAAGCCACACATGCAGAGCTAAGGTTTTTATCGGAGTGAAGTATGCATCATGGTAGATGGCCCAACCGAACATCGAACCCGCGAAACCAGCCACCCAGCCCAATGCGCCGGCCACTCGGTCAGACAAGCTTTGTTTGTAAAACCTGGGTCTTGAACAAATTCACTGAGTTTTGATCTCGGGCTCAGTGGTGTTGTGTCATGGGGGCTCGGGGAGTGAGATGCTTTTTTTTATAATTTAAAAAAATGAAAAGTAAAAAAAAAAAAATAATTGCCAGTTGTAGCGTGAACCGAACTCCTATCCTTTGCTTCGATGTAAGTTGGCGACAACGCAGCTGCTCGACTCTCAAGTCACAAATTTAATGACACCTCGTATTGCTTAATTTATCAGATTATCTTGCTTTACTTCCTTGGCTTGCTACAGTTCTGTACTTACAAGGGTAGCACGCAGAAGCTCTGTAGTACTTGTATACTAAATCTTCAGAAAACGTTAGTTATCAGCGATACCTGTTTGCATGTTTACTGTTGTCTATGTAGCAGCAAAGTGGGTGAGAATGAGTAGTTTCTTTATTATTATTAATGTTAATGTATTTAGACGGAAACACAGAAAATTTAACGTCGTCATTATCATAATTTGTGTGTTTATAACTGAAAGTAAAAAAGATGTTCAAATTTCACTTTGGTCTTTTCAATAGAATCTTACACCAGTGCTATTTTGTTTTTATCTTTCAAACTAACCCCATACCCCCGCCCCCTTTCTTATATTATAAATTCAATTGTTTTGTTTTTTAATTTTTGCTTCAATCAATCGCTTCGACTCAGGAGTAAAGTTGGTTTGTTGATCTGTGGTTAGAATTTAAAAAGCATTTTGCGTGCATTGTTAAAGATTATAGCCTAAAACACACCTAAACGTCATCCCACCAAGTGCGTCAAAACTGATAATGATTGCAGCCTGCTTTTATTTATTTTAACCCAGCTTCTGTTTTAGGACATGGGCTATTAAAACATTTTTGTATTGTCTGACGCTATAGTAGTGACTGCACATCACTGCAGGTACTTATAAGTCCTTTTTCGACAAGAAAGTGTGCTGAAACGAGTGTTTTTTACGTAATACCCGTAAAAATTCGTTGGCGGCTGGGGGCTAAGCCCCCAGACTCACCTTGCTTACGGCGGCTGGGGCTTTCCCCCAACTCCCCTGTAATGTTCTCCACCTTTGTTAAATTGTGGGGCCACACTGATTGCACATGCTGTCCGTAATTAAGAAGCGGTTTGGAGTATCAAAATAAATTTCGATTTATTATCCAAAAATTGGGGTATCACGGCATATTTTGGTATCTTTTTCTAATTTCCTTTTTTCGTGATGTTACTCAATGCTGAATATGGCTTTTAAAAAGGTTTGAAATGATCAACATCTGTTTAAGTTGTTACTCGGGCCCCTCTAAACTTTTTGGCTGCACGACGCCTCTGCACGGGCTCAAAAATATTTTCAAGTCTTGGGTCTTGATCTCGAATTTTTTTTTTTCAAGTCTCGGTCTCGACTCTCGACCATCAAAACTTGACTTCATCATCAGTTGATAACAAAATCAAAAACTTTTAACGTTGCAGCTTTAGATTGCGAGTAAAATAATTAATTTTCTGCCCAAATTGGGCTGTTTAGATCATCGGATGCTAACTGTTGTAGCATCATCAGCCCTAGTCGAAAGAGATTTTAGCAAAGGGGGATTTATTATGTGACCCCATCGAGCTTGCATTTCGGGGTCTGTGCTTTCGAGATTGATTTTTCTTAAGTCTAATTAACACGTTGTGGGGTAGTTCTTTGAGTGTGAATGTGATACGTGAGTGCTTTTCACTTTTTGTTTCGCTTCGTTTCGTGATTTTGTATTATGATTGCTTACATTTTCGTTCATTACTTTTGGTAATTTGTTTTTTTAGCTATTATGGTTAATGTACCGTAGAGCGAGACAGCGCTGTTTCTGGCTATTAGCCTTCATCAGCCTCCCTCAGGTAAGAGACATTCATCTTCCAGGACGATTGATCTTGTTACGATTACTCATCCCTTCGGATAAATATTTCCTAAAGAATTTAACCTTTGTGGTACGCAATCCACTCGTGTGGCTACGTCACCATACCAGTCAAACTCTTTACGTGGCCAGGGTGAAGAGCAACAACTAAAAAGCAATGTCCTTCTTGGCCTACCGGACGGGAAGTCATGACGACTTCCTCTTGTTGGGTCAGAGGCTAGGAAGGACATTGCTTTTTAGTTGTTGCTCTTCACCCTGGCCACGTAAAGAGTTTGACTGGTATGGTGACGTAGCCACACGAGTGGATTGCGTACCACAAAGGTTAAATTCTTTAAGAAATATTTATCCGAAGGGATGAGTGATCCTTACAAGATCATTCGTCTTGGAAAAAGAATGTCTCTTACCTGAGGGCGGCTGATGAAGGCTAATAGCCAGAAATAGCGCTGTCTCGCTCTACGGTACGATTTACTGGAGTGCTTTGCACTGTCGGTGATGGAGTGCTGTTATAGCCTCTGACCCAACAAGAGGAAGTCGTCATGACTTCCCGTCCGGTAGGCCAGGAAGGACATTGCTTTTTAATGGTTAATGTACAAGACAGTGGCGGTATGGTGGGTAGAACTTCCTTAAACTAAATCTGGCTCACCAAGGGTTGTAGGTAGGAGTGGTAACGTACGATGTTGTACCGAAGAATGCGGCTACACCTATGGGAAAGCTAACTGCGGATTGAGCACAGACGTAGAAAATGCGGCTATAGGTTACCTACTAGCTTGTAAGCACAAAATCCAAAAATGGTTGAACTTACTATTTTCTTTGTACATTAATGGTTTGCCAATTCACACCAATTTTCAAGTTACATTATTCGCAGATGACACCGTATTAGTAATGAAAAACAACAACATTAATCAATTTCAACGAGATGTTAAACAGGAACTGCAGGTCATAGATGAGTGGATGAAATACAACAGACTTTTTTTAAACTGTACCAAAACTAATTTTTTTGTATATACTACAAAACGCAAATCTAAATCGGTTGACAGCTTCAAAAAAAAATGAGAATAGGCAATCATGATTTAATAGCAATCAATCTGTAGCAAAAGTTAAATATTTGGGAGTTACATTTGACAAACAGTTGAGCTGGATTGCTCATATTGATAATATAATAAAAAAACTTTCATGTGCAACACGCATATTTTCAACAATCAGACATTACATTAACAAGCAAACTCTCATTAACTTATATTACAGTTTTGGATATCCACATTTAAAGTATGGAGTTTTGCATGGGGTAGTGCTAACAAAACTTCTCTAAAAAAATTGCAAATTATGCTGAACAAAATTATTCGCATAATGAACTTCAAACGTCTTCGTGACAGAGTACAAATGTGCACCTTATACAAATCCATGAATATATTGTTAATAAATGATGTTTATGAACTAGAGACTGCTAAATTCATGCGTTCTTTTTATCATCGTATGCTTCCAGAAAATCTCAATCAAGTAATGCACAACATTCTTATAACACTCGATCCATCACTTCAGATGGTTATTATCTGGAAAGAGTTTCTACAAAGAGTGAGCAGTTGTCATGCATCTATGCTGGCGTAAAAATTTGAAATAAGATACTTTTAGACATAAAAAAGACATATAAACACACTTTTTGCAATCATTTAAAAAAAATTTCATTGATAGGTACTAGAATATTTCAGTTTGTCAAAAATAGATAAAAAATTATTATTATTATCATTTTTTTTTCTTTTTCGTGAATTGTGTGTTTTTCGTTTATTTTAAAAGCAATTTGTCATTACTAATAAATCAAAACTGGGGCAGCCTTGACGTGATGACCAATTTTTGGTCTTTCGCTGTCCTGTCTGTTTGAACTACTAACTTTGTAAGCGCTAATTTGCAAGTCCTTGAATTAACCGGAAATAATTTGTAACTTAACGATTGTACTGTAATCCTTTTAAAGGTGCTGATTGCTGCATGATACTACATTGTGTAAACTGTTTATTCATGGACTGTCCCGTGTTATAAACGTTGTTTGAGCAGACAAATAAACGAATTGAATTGAATTGGTATGCAGTAAGCAGAACAGTGTCGACCAAAGTAATAAAGATTATGCTTAATTCATCGGGGTTAGTTTTAGTTTTGTGGCGAGTTTTATCTGGGGCATCTTATATCAATTTATAGCTTTATACCCTGCGCCTAGTAGACCTGACCCTGGATTGTTATCAACTATAATATTTTTGTTAACCGAGTAATTTTCGAAAACGATTGTTGTTGTAGGTATGCAATATTAAGCTCTAGATTGTTTGCGAACCATTATTTCGTGACCACATGACCCACATTTTGAAATTTCATACTGAAATCGGAAAAATGCCTGTTGTCCTTGATCCAAGTCCTTGGCCTTGGCCGCGACTAGCATGTCGTAGGCCTTGGCCTCGGCTTGTGTGGCCTTGGCCTCTAAAAAATTTTAAAGTCCTTGGCCTTACTACATGTTGTGAATAATAGTAAATTATTTGATGTTTTTTTGTTCTTTGTGAGTCACGTGATGTTGTTTGTTCCTTATACTTGCTTACAGTTAATTCGCACTGCTTGATTAGTGATTGCCTCGTTTTCGAAGTCGAGCTCTCGCTCACCTTCAGGATAATTGCTCGCCAATGTGACTGTGTAGTTTTCTCAGCGTCTTGTGTCAGTTCGATGTGATCTACAGTGCAAACGCACGCAGTTGTGTACAGGTAGGTACCTTCGTCAAACTGTTTAACTTTTGGCGTTAACAGATTGTAGCTTAACTTTTAGTTTAACAAAGCCTATGTTATGCATCGATAAAATTCACCACAATTTATTAAACTAAAAGAAAATGGAAAAGCTAATGAAACCCGACAAGCTGAGCTTAGACCTGAGCAGCCCAGACGCTGCTAAGCATTGAAAGCAATGGAGACGAACTCTTGAAAATTATCTGGATTCTGCTCTTGGTGCGAAACAGGAAGGTAGAGACGCTGCCAAGTTGAGAGTACTCATAAATTGCGTTGATTTCAGGGTATATGACTACATTGAAAGTTGCAATAGTTATGAAACAGCTACCACGACATTGGCCAATCTTTATGTTAAAACTCCTAATGCGGTTTTTTCGAGGCATTTATTGGCCACAGCTTAGCAGAAACCGGGGCAAACTATACGAGAATTTTTGCATTCGTTAAGTAAAGACTGCGATTTCCAAAATGTTACAGCTGAGGTGTATCGACAAGAAATGGTCCGTGAGTCATTCATAAATGGTTTGTTGTCAAGTGCTATTAGACAACGTTGCTAGAAAATCGACTACTGAATTTAGATACAGCCTTTGCCCAAGCGATCTCATTGGATATGGCTCAACAACACTCGCAGGTATATGAGAGCAATTGCGGATTGCATTTGATTGCAACTTCAGTTGCAGCAGACTCGGAAACATCTGGCAAAGAAGCCGAAGTGACTGCAGCAGTTGCGTCCGCACCTGACAAGTGTTGCTTTTTCTGTGGAAAGTTTCCATGTCACCCGCGAAAAGCATGCCGTGCCCGGAATGCCATCTGTTACACGCAAGTCGTTGTAGAGTCAACAGCTCAAACTGAATAAGAAAAAAGCAATAGCTAGCATGAATAGAACTAGCAGGTCTGCTAGCAATGAGGACAAATTGGTACAGTCTTGTGTTGCTCGAGTTACTGACTCACTGCAAAACCAGCTCAAAGAAATAGTGAAAGAAGCATTATCTGCAATTAAACAAGAACAGCAGCTTGAAATTGACTCATTTACAGCTGAAATCAGCGAGTTAAAATCGAGCCAAGAATTTTTATGCTCAAAATATGATGATCTGAATAATGAATTCAAAAAATTAAGAGAAGTCAACAAAAAACAGCGTGAAGACATTAATACCATTAACAAGAACTCAGCTGATCTGGAGAAACAATCAAACTCAGACTCTGTTAAAATAGACAATATTGAGCAATATGAACGAAGACAAAATCTGGAATTCATCGGCATCCCTGAAAATGACAAAGAGGATGTTGTTGATATTGTGATTAAAGTGAGCAAAGCATTGGGTGTTGATTTGGAAAAAAAAGATATCTCTACAGCACATCGATTATCGGCTAAACGAAACAACACTAGCGAAGACAAAAAAGATGAACCTGCGGCAGTCATAGCAAGGTTTGTCAGCAGAGATGTACGTACTTCGATTTTTAAACGTCGTTCTAATGCAAGGAAACTATCTGAGTTCCCAATTACTGGCATGGAAAAGCTATATGTCAATGAAAACTTAACGAAAAGGCGCAAGCGGCTTCTGTGGAAAACGAAACAATCTGCAAAAGAGGCCGGCTATCAATATATCTGGACTTGGAATGGTAAAATCTTCGTCCGGGAAAACGAAACTACGAGTGCTATATTGATCAACACGGAATCTGATATTGAAAAATTATAGCTCTTATCTGGTTAGTTGTTAATCTTTGTGTTTAAGTTAATAAATCAAAATGTTTTCTGATAATGTAAATGTAAACTGCGATTGGGGTAATCATGGCTCTAAATACTGCGGCAATTATACCGACCTTGAAAATATTGATAATGAAATTACTACTCATCAAAAGAGTGGTCTATGTATATGTCATATCAATATAGTAAGCATAAACAAAAATATTGGCAAAATTGAAGAATTTTTGTCTCATTCATGCGTGAAGCTTGACGTCATCTGCCTGAGCGAAACTCGCCTAAATATCAATAATATTAATTCTGTCAATTTACCTGGATATAATTTATACTTTAACAACTCGGTCACGTCAGCTGGTGGAGCAGCAATTTTTGTCAGTGAGAATCTGGAATGCACAGAAAATCGTGCATTGTGTATGAATGTTGAAAATGGCGAAGATGTTTGGGTGGATATTTCATTATCTCATCGTAACAACTGTTCTTTAACCATAGGATCGGTGTATCGACATCCACGAAATAACTTGGACGAATTTTCAGAAGCCTTTGCAAGCAAAATTTCCTCTTTTACAAATAACAAAAAGTATGTGATCTTGGGTGACTTCAACATTGATTATACCAAATACAATTCCAGCAATAAAATCAAACACTATGCAGATGAAATAACTAGCCTTGGTTGCGATCAACTGATCGTTGTACCGACAAGAATTACAACACACAGCCAGTCTATACTGGATCATGTATATGTTAATGATAGCATGTTAAAGGATATTCACTCTTCAGCTGTTATCGAATATGATATCTCTGATCATATGCCTACTTTTTTAAGTCTTAACGTTGGAGCCACCAAAAAAGCACCAAACAGACCTTTGGTTAGGAAAATCACGGAAATAAAGCGCGACGTTTTTCTGAATGAGCTTAATCAAAAACTTTGTTATCTGGACATGCAAAATAATTTGGACTTCGAAAAATTGATAAACGTCATGAAAGAGCTAGTTGACTCGCATTTTCCGTTTGTAAGGCAATCTCGTAAACAACTCAAATACAGTCATAAACCCTGGATAACCAAAGGAATACTTACTAGTATTAAAACTCAAAATAGATTGTATAAAAAGTATCTGAAGAGTAAATGTGAGATCAATTGTAAAACTTATAAGATGTACAGAAACAAGCTAACTCACATAAAAAAAATGTCAAAATCGAATCATTATCAATGCCGACTAGGCGAAAGTGGTGGTATGTCTGATACTTGGAAAACTATTAACAACATTCTACGTAAACCAAGTAAAAGTTCCACCTTACCAACTTACGTTAAATACGAAAGTAAACTAATATATGGGCAAAATGATATTTGTAATGCAATGAATAAGCATTTTTGCAGTATTGATCACAAGTTATCAAAAAGATTCGCAAACTCTTCATGCCATAATAAAAGTGACAAAACTTTTTTTGATCAGCGTGTCTCTACCCCCATATTTTTGGAACCAACCGATCAATATGAAATTAATGCCATCATTGATAAGCTTAACGCATATAAACCGCCAGGCATGGTAAACATTCCTACCAGACTAATCAAAGACGCCAA
This sequence comes from Trididemnum miniatum, assembly GCA_964006365.1. Taxonomy (NCBI): domain Eukaryota; kingdom Metazoa; phylum Chordata; class Ascidiacea; order Aplousobranchia; family Didemnidae; genus Trididemnum; species Trididemnum miniatum. The sequence continues at coordinate 20,991,213 of OZ023239.1, forward strand.
ATACATACTTTCCCCTCATCTTTCTAGGGTAATAAACTCATGCCTATGTTCTGGTAAATATCCAGATTCAATAAAAGTCGCAAGAGTTACTCCTATTCGCAAAGGTGGACCAAAATATGAGCTTACTAACTATAGACCAATTTCTATATTATCACCGTTCAACAAAATTTTTGAAACTGTGATAAAAAGCAGGCTGATTAAATTTTGGGATAAACCCAATGTATTTTCTCCCACACAATTCGGCTTTCGTACAAACTACTCCACATCTCTGGCCATCACCCAAGTTCACGAATGTATTTTACGTAAACTCGATGACAGACAAACAGTCTGTGGAATTTATATGGATCTTGCAAAGGCTTTTGATACAGTGGACCATAATGTTTTACTCTTCAAACTAGATCAATACGGAATAAGGGGGGTGGCTTATGATTTAGTTAGCTCGTACCTTAACTATAGGAGACAGCTGGTGGCTGTTAATAATTACGAATCACATGAAAAAATAATTGAAACTGTTGTTCCTCAAGGCAGTGTTCTAGGGCCTTTGTTCTTCCTAATTTATATTAACGATTTAACGCGCTGTTCTAATTTTGATGTTACGTTGTATGCCGATGATAGTGTTCTAACCTTGGCACATAAAGATGTGTTATCTTTACATAATAACGTCAACCATGAATTACTTAAAATTGACGAATGGCTTCGTATCGATAAGTTAACAGTGAACTTGGACAAAACTAATTTTTTATTATTTTCGAACTGCTTTAGACCACCAAAATTTAACATATCGTTTGCAGGTTCCAGTATCAAGCAATGTGATAGTGTAAAATATTTAGGTGTGTACTTGGACGATAAGTTAAACTGGAATAGGCATGTCGGTTACGTTATTACTAAGCTATCTTCAGCTTCCGCAATTTTTTACAAATTAAGAAACCTCCTTCCGATCAACATTCTGATCTCTGTGTATTACAGCATCGTTTATTCTCATCTACAATATGCTGTCATTAGTTGGGGTAACTGCTCTGTCACGTTAAGAAAACGGCTACAAATTAAACAGAATTCGATAATTCGTATTATTAACAAATCTAGAATATATAAAACTAAATTAAAGCCTCTGTTTGTAAAAATGAACCTTCTTAATATCAGTGCTATTTACGAACTTGAGGTTGGTAAATTCATGGCTAAATTACAAAACAAACAGCTATCTGGTTATTTTAATAGTTTATTTTCTTTAACATCTTCATTTTATTCGTATTCTACTCGTAGTGTGGCTAATGAAAAATTTTTTTTAAATAGAAGTTATTTAATTAAAACAGAACGGTCCATAAAAATTGCTGGTCCTAAAATTTGGAATAACCTACCTAAAACTATCAAAGAAAAATCTGAGAAAGTTAAATCTTTCAAAAATAGTTTAAAAGAGTACCTTCTTTCTGCGCAAGAGTTTTCTTGATTATCCCTTTCACAGAGCTGGTATGTCTACAAATCAATTGCTTAACTTATTTATTATTATTATTATTTATTTTCTTTTTTGTTTTCTTTTCCTCTTTTTGGTGTTATTTAATGCAATTGTAGTAGACCTAGTTCTAGATCATACTTCATTTATGTGTGCTTTTATGCTTTTATTTTTTTGTGTACCTTATGTTTTTGAATAGACTCTACCGTGAGGAGATGCAGACTCGACGACCTCTCAGGTCTTTCGCATCTCCTCTGTGACATTATTTGTTAGGTTTTTTGTTGTTGTTTTCACTGTTACGCACTATTATTTTGTTGTTTAATTTTGTCAAAATAAAATGTTGTTGTTGTTGTTACAAATGCGAGATAAAGGGGCATTTCGCAAAATGTTGCCGAAGTACAGTACTTCCGCTGCAAAAATTTCTGCTTTTTTCTACTCCTAAACTTTGCGCTATTCAGCCTGCACCTCCATGTTTATCATATGCGACCATTCCATCATTCATAAACATCAGTCGTAAATTATCCACCCTTATAGACTCTGAAAGTTCGCTTACCGAATTTTACGGACTATAAGGCGCACTCAAAATCCTTCTTTTTCTCAAAAATTGATTGTGTGCCTTATAAGCCGGTGCGCCTAATGTATGGATCAGGTAGTGCTTTATTGCTTGCACTCAAACCAGCACCGGTACCCTTACCATTACTAAATGAGCTTTAAATGGTAACCCGATGCTCCTTAAAGGGGCAATAAAGTCAGAATCGTTGTTTATTGTATGAAACAAATCGCGTTGACCCGGTGCATTTTGATTGCGTAATTCCGAAGATATTGAATTTTAAAAATTTGAGAGTCCTCTGAGAATATGACGTCATCCATTTCCGAAACATACTAAAAGCCACGTGATATCAACTAAGAAGCAGCAGCAGCAGCCTGCTTATGGCCGAAAATGAATGAAGCAGCAGCCTGCTTATGGCCGAAAATGAATGAACAATGTGTATGCAGATAAAACGCTAGCATTAGCCTTTGGGCTGACCGTAGCAGCGTTTGAGCTGGAGCCTATGTATCTGGAATCTGCTAACGTAGCCACACAATTTTTGGAGGTCTAGGCTGCCAACATTCCGCGAATGGAACGTTAATGAATGCGCGACATAAACTTTCATCAAGCATTCGAGTTTGATTTTATTTTATTCCACGACCAAAAACACAAAATTGCATCAAGAAACAACAATAGCCTTGTAGTGATTGCAAAATATGCTTTGCATAGTTGCAATACTTTGTGTAGTCGCAATGCCTAATTATTCATCGCATAATTATTCAGCTCATGACTACGACATTCGACTTTGAAGCTTAGGCCTATTCGTTACGCAATCTCGTTTAGTTGATGATTTGTTCTCGTAGTTGATGATTTGTTATTATCCGCTTCAGTTTAATATTGTTGTTTTGATGATTACCTTTTTAACGCTCTTGCATGCTGAGCAGGAAGTAAGCTAATATATGCACGGATCTCTAATCACTTTGTGCCACTATATAATCTTCCACTATGTTTGATTTGGCACGATATATCATTATGTAATCTACGTACTAGTAATGCTGTTTCTTGAATAAAGCGCATAAAATAGATATTTCTGTTTGGAGTCAGACGACAGCTACATTGGTGACCCCAGTTGCTACAGCCTTATTCACGACCAAAAACACAAAACTGAGTCAAGAAACAACAATAGATAGTAGCCTACTGTCCCAAATGTGTAAATATGGACCAAAATTTCTTTCTCAACTTTGCAGTTTGGAATTTGCAGTCTTATTAGTCCATCAACAAAAAAAAATACAATCGCAGCTTCCTGCACGATTGTATTTTTTTTTTGTATCATTTTATTTGCGTTATCGTGTTGTACTTTTGTGTAAAACATAATAAACTAACTAACTAACTAACTAACAAAGAGGAACTGGTTGAGAAAGCCTACGCCAGTCAGGGTGCGCCGGAAGTACAGTAATAGTCTATCCTAGTAACAGTACTTTAGTGCTTTGCTTGATAAGGCTAGCTACTAGCTAGACCAAACGACCATGGTTACCATAGTGATGAAAAACAGCATGGCCGCCAAAACCAACTCCTCAGAGGACTATCCATTCCATAGAGGTCGATAAGCTGCAATAACTTTTGAAAGAAGGCGTTTCTGGATGCAAATCAAACACCATTCAAAAACAATTTTTTCAAAGTGTTTTTAGCCAAAGTGAAAATTTAGGGTTTATTGCCCCTTTAAAAACCGTTGCGTCTTATAGCCCAATGCGCCTTATGTATAAAAAAAAAAAACGAATCATTGAAGCAGTTTATTGATAGTGCGCCTTATGGTCCGTAAAATACGGTAGTTTCATCAATGAGAAAACAGAACGTTCACTCGGTCTTGCGATAGAACCGCGTGATGAAGTCATCGCGATGGCGTCGTCGAACCTTACAAGTCACAAACAAGGAAACTGCGCTGTCGATTTAATGTTGCACAATCAAAAATATTCTCAAGTTAATCTTGGAGTCATGAGGGGTTTGTGCACGGATGTCTTGCTCGGGGGAGATTTTCAAGCTCAGCACGATAGAGTGGTTTTTCAACATAACGGCTCGAAAAGTGAACTAGTAGTGCCAAGCAATTCCGCCGATCATGCAAGTACAGTATGTGCAGCTAATTTAAAACCTGTCTCGCTTTTTAACAATTTAATATTTGAATGTCGACCTATAGCAACGAAATCTAGACAATTTAATGCTAAAGATCGGGAATTGATTGCCGCAGAAATAACCAAAATGCAGTCATCTGGCGTAATTCGTCCTAGTCATTCGCCCTGGCGGGCACAGGTGCATGTGGTAACCAACAAAGAATCGAAAAAGCGAAGAATGTGCATTGACTATATTCACAGACAATTAACTTGTTCACTGACTTGGACGCATATCCACTGCTAAGTTGCTAAGTATACAAAGTCTCGTAAACAAATTGTCACTGCACAAAGTCTTTTCCACGTTTGATCTCAAGAGCGCATACCACCAAATCCCCATTCGAGAAAGTGACAAAATTTACACCGCTTTTGAAGCCTGTGGAAAATTATGGGAGTTTAATCGAATTCCTTTTGGAGTTACTAATGGGTTACCGCAATTTCAACGTGTAATTGATGACATTGTAATGAAAGAAGGATTAAAAGACACGTATCCCTATCTCGATAATGTAACAATCGGTGGTACAAGTCAAGAAGAGCACGATAATAATGTTCAAAAGTTCCTCGATGCTATCGCACGATATGAAATGGAATTAAATCAATCCAAAACTGTATCATCTGTTTCAGGAATTTGCATTTTCGGATACTGCGTTGGAGGTAACAAAATCAGACCAGATCCTGAAAGACTTCGACCGTTGTTAGAATTCCCCGCACCAACAGATTCAAAATCGCTGAAACGCGCTCTCGGAATGTTTGCATATTACGCAAAATGGATCACCAACTAATCCGACAAAATTGTTCATTTAAAAAAACTTGAAGACCCTCCCGCTTACTACCGAGGCATTAAAAGAGTATGAAGCTTCAAAAAAGGATATTGCCAAAGCGTCACTTGAAGCCATCGATGAAAATTGTCCGTTTGTAGTGGAATGCGACGCTTTGGAAGTGGCAATCTTGGCTACGCTGAACCAAGCAGGACGACCACTGATTTTTATGTCTTGGACTCTTCGGGGTAGCGAACGTCACTACCCAGCAATGGAGAAGGAAGCAACAGCTATCATCGAGTCTGTGCGAAAGTGGGAGCACTTGTTAGCCCGACGTCCTTTCACAATATTGACAGATCAAAAATCGGTAGCTTTCATGATGGACAACAAGAGAAGAACGAAGATAAAGAATAATAAGATCTAATGTTGGCGACTTGAGCTGGTATTGTTTTCTGATTCTATTAAATATAGACCTGGAAAGGATAATGTTGCGGCCGATGCTTTCACACGCGTGGTATGTGCTTCGACTAGCACATTTAATTTGTACGAGTTGCATAACAATTTATGTCATCCTGGTATCAGACCTCTATCGCATCATGTGCCTTCTAAAAACCTTCCATTTTCGATGGAAAATGTTAAAGAAGTCTGCTCTACGTGTAATATTTGCGCAAAATTGAAGCCACGATTTCACAGGATAAGTCAGAGTACGCTCATAAAAGCTACCAAACCTTTTGAACGCATTTCGTTGGACTTTAAAGGTCCTTTACCTTCTTCTTCTCGTAATGTGTATTTGCTTGTGATAATCGACGAATATTCACGATTTCCTTTTTGTTACCCATGCCCAAATATGCATACTGAAACAGTTATTAAGTGTTTGAATGATGTTTTTACGTTGTGTGGTGTACCTGGCTTTGTGCATTCGGATAATGCTAGTTATTTTACTTGCCGTGAGCTCAAAAACTACTTGTTTAGAAAAGGCATTGCTACAAGCCATAGTTCGATATACCATCCTCAAGGAAATTCTCAGGTCGAGAGATATAATGGTATCATATGGCGATCAATTCGTCTTGCTTTAAAGTCTCATGGTTTAGATATTACGAAATGGAAAGCGTATTGCCTGATGTGTTACATTTGCTTAGGTCTTTGCTGCGTATTGCAACCAATGCTACACCCCACGAGTAACTGTTTAACTTTCACAGAAAGTCTTGTGCTGGACATTCATTGCCTACCTTGGTTAACTGAAACTGGGCCTGTTTACTTACGTAATTTTAATCCTGCTGGTAAAAATGACGATTTGGTTCGCAAGGTCGAACTTACTGAAGCTAATCCTTGTTTTGCTCGTGTTAAGTTTGCTAATGGTCGAGAATCCACGGTGTCGTTAAAAGATTTAGCTCCTATTCCCATGCCTGTAGAGCGTGTTTCAGAGCGTGATTGTTCCGTAAAAGAAAGTGTACCTAATGAATCTGTGGTGAACACCAGAAGTTGTAACGATATTGGAAACTTGAATGAGTTGGATGATGAGCGTCAACCTAAAATTCGTAGATCTGCTAGGACAAATAAAGGTGTACCACCTTGTCGTTATGGGGAACCTATAACTTTCTAGAGGGGAAGTGTGTTGTGAATAATAGTAAATTATTTGATGTTTTTTTGTTCTTTGTGAGTCACGTGATGTTGTTTGTTCCTTATACTTGCTTACAGTTAATTCGCACTGCCTGATTAGTGATTGCCTCGTTTTCGAAGTCGAGCTCTCGCTCACCTTCAGGATAATTGCTCGCCAATGTGACTGTGTAGTTTTCTCAGCGTCTTGTGTCAGTTCGATGTGATCTACAGTGCAAACGCACGCAGTTGTGTACAGGTAGGTACCTTTGTCAAACTGTTTAACTTTTTGCGTTAACAGATTGTAGCTTAACTTTTAGTTTAACAAAGCCTATGTTATGCATTGATAAAAGGCAAATTCACCACACTACAACATTAGTATTTGCAGTGTAATTTTTCATAATATGAGGGGTGGGGCTAATTCTCGAGGACGAGGGAGCTTTGCTTTTTTTAGACTAAATTTTGACGTTAACAACTAACTTTCAAAATCGATGAAGTAAGCAGCTGTCATAAAATAAAAGCAGCGGACTGTACAAAATATCTATAGCCTAGTTTTAAATTTTTTTGGCTGTATTTGAACTTTTTAAATTATTTTGTTTTGCTGTGCAGTGCTAACCTTAGAAATTCCTTTGCCAACAAAATTGTTTTTCTGGTCAGAGAAAGCAATGAAAACGTTTCCATTCTAGTTTTGCGTGTAACGATGCGCGATTTAAAAAGTTTTACTATTTCTCTATGCATCACCTTATCGGAATAAGAAATGACGTTAATTGGAGTTGAGCAATGACATATATACAGATCTGCCCAGCTCTGTATATACGTCATTGTTCAACTCCAATCTATAACTTTATGTTCCAAAAATCTAACAATTTCCTTCAAGCAAAACTATATTTTGCACGCAGTGACTCTACTAATTAATAGCGTCGAAATATCACATAATGCACCGCAGTGACAGCACTCGAATGAAAAATCACTCCTTAGCATAACCACAAAAAAGACACACCAAGTAAAAACTTTTTTGACTGAAGGCTCATCTAAATCATAAACTATCACATTTTGATCCTTTAACTGTTGTTTTATTTCAATGAGAGACAGAATATCTTCTTCAGGAAATTTATTAATTTCATCAGGTTGTTCATTTCGTACAGATGCAGAGGTGCATTTTCTTAACCAAGACTTTAGTTTTGGTATTGAAAGGCAGCTTTTGAGTACGTTTGCAAAAACAGATGGTAGGTCTAAAGGACATAATTTGCCATGTTTCAATGCAAAATTGGCATAGCCTGGCCACTGCTTAGAGCAAACTACGGTGTACTTCGTAACTTCTAAATTTGCTCTTGGTACAGCTTTAAACCATTTAAGACATTCTTCTTTGTCTTTTAGAAAACTGTAAACAGAGATTTTTGATACTGTTGCGTAATTGCTGTTTCACAATGAAACACAACATTTAAGTGGCATGAATAGGATTGCAGAAATATAAAAAAACTAAATCAAAAATTTAAAAAATACAGGCCAACTAGGCTACTAGTGTATATAAGCACACAAAACTTTGAAAAACTATTAAACTTAGATAATCTTACTTTGTAAAATTTACAAATTGCAGCCTATAACACTTTGACTACAATATTTGCATATATGCATGCTTGTTAGTTACACAGTACCGGTAGGCTACCGTACTTAAGAGAAAGTAACAAGTTGTGTTTATTCTCTCTTTCACAACCGGCTAAATTCACACCTTTGCTAATTACTCTAGGCCTATGCAGATAACCTACTGGAACAGAAGCAGTATAAAACAACAATAGCTTGTGGTTTAAAACTGTTTTCTTTCTCTGAATCACTGTACGAAAAGCCTTGTACCAGTCTACCAGTAGCACAACTGAGCATTTTGGATTAGTCTGTAATTTGTTACCAGTACAGTAACGGTAGCAGTGCTACCGGTACTTGCTAATCTGCTAATGTAAAACCTTAACTAAATCATATGATTGGTAACAGGATCAGTATTTACTCGTGTTTTTTTTTGTTATTATAACATTAAATCTTAAAATACTTTTGCCAACACCTTGAATAGTGTGATTGCTAGGTCTGCAGTCTCGGTTTGTGATGAAAAATCTCCCTCTTTAGTTCTTGGCATTTTTAAAAAACATTAGTGTCTTTAATTCTATTGATTTCAAAATTTATTGAACATGAACCAAAACTCTAACTTGCTTACCACTAAACATTGCCACAAGAAAGAGGATTAACATTCTGCATGTCCTCTGCATAACTGAACTAAAAGCCCGCGAAACACAGTTCGCTGATTTTGCTTCGATCGGCCTCCAGTCAAGCGATACGCACGCACGTTGTCATGGCCTGTTATTTACAATTTTTCGTTGTTTTTTAACTTTTTCAATGCTTCTTTTTCGCGGGTGACATTTCGGTTAGGCGGAGGGCTTGAACCGCAAGAACAAGGGCTTGAACCGCAAGCCCTTCGCCTAACCGAAATGTTAACCGCGAAGAAGAAGAGGCATTGAAAAAGTTAAAAAACAACGAAAAATTGGTATTTTGAAAGTTGACAAAGGCAATGCAACAGTTGTGAGGAACACTGAAGACTACGAAGAAAAAATGAATTCTCTATTATCAGATGAGTGCACTTATGAAAAATTACCAACTAGGCCTAATCCTGTTAATGAAATTACTTCTAGTATTAATCAATATCAGTGGCCTGCGAAGTGGGGGGGCCGGGGGGGCCATGGCCCCCCCTGAATTTTTGTAGGGGGGGCCAGCAATAGTCTTGGCCCCCCTACCATATTTATTATTGACACTAAAAGTTTAGACACCGCATGATCGATCGAGCTAATTTTTCTATTGGTATCGCGTCACTCGCGTGTATTTTATAGTTCCAAACTTTGAACCTAGGCCTATGCTTAGACTCCCGAAACCTTATTTCAGTTACACTGTTACACATGCATTGTTACGTCACAGAAAAAATTCTTTAGGAATGTTGTTTGCTGAGGTCTTCAAGCATTATAATCGTGATGCAGAGAATTGAGAGAAGTGGGCTGAAGTAAGTTAGAATTTTAGTCTATCGATTACTAGAACATTCTGATCTAAATGATTACCTGTCCTGTAGGCCTAATGGCCTATCCACCAAATAGACCTAGTCAAAGTTAAAGGTATTGAAGAGAGTATAAGCCATAAAAGGTTAGCCTACTGGTCAAAGTTGTTATATCTCTTAGAAAGCTTAGGCCTGTGCTTACGGTTCTGGTATATTTTTTCATTGGAAGTTCGAGCGAACAGTTCATTTCTAGATTTTGTCGTTATTCTGTTTTATCTTGTAGGATGTAGCCTAGCTATTGTATTGCACCATACACTCAATCAATATATTACCGGTATAGCAGTAGGACCTAGACCTTATTGATCATGTACAAAAGAGTGGCTAAAGCAAGAAAAGACACGGCAAGTCGTATTTCAACGAAAAATCGGTACAGAAACATTGCAGAAATGTTTGCAAGCAGTAAGAATACTGGTGATTCGTTATCAACAAGTTCAGTTGACACTATGTCAGCATTATCTTGTACTTCAGTTGATACAGGGGAGAATACGCAATCGCAAGTCAGAGAGATCGTAGCCGAGCCGAATTCAAGCGTAACACCAGATCATTCAGACGTAACTGCTAGCCCCCGCAATGAAGACGAAACTGCATCTCTGACACAGTCAACATCCGGTAGTTCTGAGATGGAAACAACTCAGCAGTCATCAACAATTATTCGTGATGGTGAAGTTCTATCGCCCCATGTTCTCTCTTCAGCAGCCGCAAAATCTGCTTTGGACGCTTCAACACCATCATCAAGCCATCAGAGTGCAAGCAACCTTACCTTACCCCAAGAACCTTTTCAACCACGTTTTTTTGATTTTCCACTCAAGGTTTATGGCAATAGACAGAGATCTTTTCTTCCAGCATGGTTTGATTCGTTTAAATGGCTGCACTATACTTCTAAGAGTGCATCAAATCTTCACGATTTCGTCACCTGTTATGTATGTAATCAAGCTATGAAACGTAATTTATTTTCTCCTGCCCAAAGAATTGAAAAAGCCTTTCTAGAAGGGTTCAATAACTGGAAAAAATGTCCTAACGCTTTTAGCAAGCATGAAAATACTGATCAGCATAAAAGTGCATCGAATGCTCTTAGGAACATTGAAAGACCATCCATTGCCGTTGCAATATCTTCTGCCGTAGAGCAGCAGCAGGCGGAGAGTCGCAAAGCGTTGCTTGTGATATTCGAAACTGTCGAGTATTTGGCGCGGCAAGGACTGGCAATGCAAGGCCATACTAAGGATGAAGGAAACTTTATTTAATTATTGAAGCTTAGGAGCGGTGATATACCGGAGCTCAAGCAGTGGCTGAAGCGCAGGGACAACTGGTTGTCGAATCACATTCAAAATGAAATCGTTGACTTGTTGGGGAACGCAGTGCTGGAAAAAGTAGTCGCTACAGTTAAGAACAAAGAATTTTACAGTTGCTTAGCGGATGGAACCCAAGATGTCACTACGCAAGAACAGCTTTCAGTTGTGTTTCGTGTTGTTAATGACCAATTTCAAGCATACGACATTTTTGCTGGTTTTGTTTCACTTAATGCTACTGATGGCCAAACCATTGCGACTTCTCTTAAAAATATCACTTTCCAACTTGGTATTGATTTTAAGAAATGTCGTGGCCTGGGATTTGACGGAGCTTCCAATATGAGCGGAGCTTTGCAAGGAGCTCAAGCCCTCTTAAGACGAGAATATCCTTTTGCACACTATTTCCACTGTGCCAATCACAGACTAGATCTTGTGTTGCAGGAAGTTGCCCGAGAAGAGCGCTTGGTGCGTGATGCATTGGAATTAGCTCGGAAAACAGCTAACTTTGTCAAAGAGTCGCACAAACGACTTCAGGAATATAAACGTGTGTGCCGACATTCAAAATTCCGTGGTAATGGAAGCAAACGAAAATATGCCTCAATCCTTTTCAAACCTCGCTACTATTTGTCCGACAAGATGGGCAGTCCGCGTAAATGGAATCAATTCCATCCTAAAAAATCTCCCGGCCCTTTTGACTGTTTTTCAGAAAATTGCGAATGACAGCTCTTATTCTGTAGATGCTCGTGCGATGGCAGAAGGATTATTGAAGAAACTGCAAAAATTTGAAACCGTATTGAGCTTGTGCATTGCTCGTGATGTATTTCAAGTATGTGAACATTTGGCTACCAGACTTCAGAATCCAAATAATTCGATCAATGCAGCTTATCAAGCCATTTCTATTCTCCGCGAGCAACTCGGAAGCATGAGGTGCCAAACAAATTTTGAAACCCTGTATAACGAGGCGGATGCATTGAAGGAGAAGTACAAGCTTAGCTCTCCCAAAATAGTGCGGCGGAAAACCATCCCCTGCCGGTTCGACGAATGCCCGAATACGGCAACACAAACTTCGTTCGCAGATTCTGCCAAAGCTGCATATTTCTCCGTTATTGACAGAATTGTGGAAGCCCTGAATAGAAGGTTTAACGAAAATGCTTTGCGAGCTACAAGCTCTATCGAAGGCCTTTTAGTTGAAGCTTGTAAAACGGAAAGCCGCATATCCGATTTTCCTGAACAAACCACTGATGATTTTAAAATATATTTTGTGGACGTAAAGTCAGATGAACTTTTGACCGAACTAAAATTCATGAAAAACGTTGTGAAGCAGTCGTCTGTGAATCCAGAAGATGTTGAAACACTCGGGGACGTAATCAGTGTAATGAAGTCCTCACACTCGCATGTTTCACTTTTTCCAGAAATTAACACGCTTCTCCGATATTTGCTTACCTTACCACCTTCTGTTGCTTCGGTAGAGCGGTCTTTCAGCGTTTTGCGGCGCATCAAAACGTGGCTACGCAACTCAATGAGCCAAAAGCGACTTTCCAACCTCGCGCTTTGCCATATCCACAAAAACATTTTGGATATCGTTGTTGTCAAAGATTTGTGTGTAAAATTCATATCCTTAACGGCTGAACGTAGAAAAGTTTTTGGAGCTTTTTGCTGACTGAATAACGGATATACGAGTGACAGCGAATAGGCGTATAGTTTGCGTCACGATTTGCAAAAGTTGCACGCTGATTGATTTTTGTTGGGAGGGTGGAGTATTTTGAATATATTGTAGCTCCAACAGCATTTGGTTTTAGTGCAAGCAAAAATTTATGAGTAACTTGTAAAAAATGAACTTCATATGGTTAGATTATACATGTGTGAGAGCGCAGCTATAGAGCTAAGTTGAGATTTCATTTCACCAAAACACAAAAAAGGCTCAGGTTGGTTCGTAAGATCGTGCTGTTATCCTTTTCAAAATTATCACCTTCTGAAGTTTGTAAGAGATTAATTTCAATCCAAGATCATGCAGTTTTATGCACCGTAAAGAACGCTATAGTGTTTGCAAAACATGAGGGGGTAGTCTGGGGGGCGCGGCTCCCCAGCCGCCATGTTATCAAAACATTGGCCCCCCCTTGAAAAAATGACTTCGCATGCCCCTGATCAATATGTGTGGAATTTGTATCGAAATGAAAAAAATTATTAAGAATTGTTATTACTATTTACGTTGTTCTAATGCTATCACTCCGCGGTTTTATGGTCTATCAAATATTCATAAATCTTCTGTGCCTCTTCGCCCTATCGTTTTGTTTGTCAACTCCCCCACTTACAATTTGTCTAAATTTTTATCTCGGGTTTTATCAAGTCTTTTAAAAAATAATTACAGTGTTCGCAACTCTCGAGAATTGGCTGAATGTATTTGGCACTATTCTGTTGAAGAAAATGAATGTTTGGTGTCGTTTGATATTGTTAGCTTGTTTACATCTGTGCTGGTTGACAAGACTCTTGCCCTCGTGTTGGAACTTCTCGCACCTGGTGATTCTTTACCTTCTCGTACACGTCTCAGTATCTCTGACATCAAACAAGGTCTCCAAATATGTTTGGATTCTACTGTTTTTTCATACAAAAAGTCTTTTTTCAAGCAAACCTTTGGCATTGCCATGGATTCTTGCATTTTTCCTATCATTGCTAATCTTTACATGGAACACATTGCACACACAGCTATCACCACGTTTCATACTCCTTCCAGCTTTTGGTTGAGGAATGTGAATGACACGTTTTGTATTCTCGACAAGAAACACGTTTCTGGATTCCACTCTCGTCTTAATTCTATTTGCTTTCACATTCAGTTTACTATGGAAAACGAACACGATTTTTCTCTTCCTTTTCTTGACGTTCTGGTATCCCGTAATGTCTGCAAAGTGATCAACACCGCAAACACATCACTCACTACAGCCATTTACAAAAAAAACACCCAACACCCACACGGACAGATACCTCCACTACACATCACATCATCCCAAACACCAGAAGCTCACTGTGACAAAGACACTACTGTTACAACCAAATTATTATTATTCATGCCGCTTAAATTGCTTGTGCGCCCTTAGTGTTTCAACGGCTATAGTTATCACGGTTGACTTACTTCGGTCCCTATATAAGCCGCCGCTGGTCATGCTTCGGTCTTTTTCGCTAAGACGCTACAGAGCTAACAGCGTCTAGTTACAAAGTTTTACTTGGTGAGTAAGAGTTAACTATCAGGTAGTCAAAGGTTTGGTATCTCTTCTAATGATTTTATTTTTGCATGCTTGTTTAGATTCGAGCTCCTAGAAATCTTTTATCGTTTCTGCCATTACTTGTTATAGGGCATTGTGGCTGCACTGCTCATTCGTGTTGGGCAGGCGCGGGCGAACGTGGCGTTTAGTTTTTTTGTAATCCTCTTTTCGTAAATTAAACATCATTCCCTCTTCCCCTTTCTGCTCTCCGCAGGTAGTAGGCAGGACGCATAATAGTGAGGAGCCGCTGGCAGCTTGTTTGCGTAGGACGCGATCAGCTGATGTAGGATTCGCTGGGCGTGATCCTACAACTACTCAACCGCGTTGAAACACACATCTCTCATATTGATAAAAACGAAAAACACGGTGAGTTACGGAACATACGTTCTACTCTGCAACTTAACGGATTTCCTACCAGAGCTACTTTTCTCTCTTGCTAAAACACACGTTCTCAAACTCACAACTCTCGATTCAAGCAATTCACTTCTATTCCGTATGTGCAAGGTACATCAGAAAAAATTAGACGAGTTCTGAACGAGGCAGGAGTCGGTGTTGCCATGAGACATTTGAAAACCATTCGCCACATTTTGCCCTCCCCTAAAGATCCGTACACCTCAGAAGACAAGAGTTGTGTTGTTTACCAGATTCCCTGCTCTGACTGTGATTATGTTTATATTGGTCAAACCAAACGTGGCGTAAAGTCACGATTGGCCGAACATAAACGAGCTACAAGCAAGCTGAGACCGGAACTTTCAGCACTTTGTAAACATGCGATGGACTTTAACCACCATTGATTGGGAGAAATCGAAAATTTTGAAAGTGGAGAACAATTATTCTGAACGACTCATCTAGGAAGCTTGGTTCATCAACGCCCATCCTAAGGTTATGAACAGGTCTGATGGCGACAGTCTCCCAAATGTTTATCGTTTAATCTCTGTAGTTCATATACTGAATTTTATGTACAACATATAACAAATTTGATGATTATTTACGCATTTTACCTTTTTGTGAGGCAATAGTTCATCGGGTTGATCCAATTTACACTTCGTAATTTGTCAATCAGTTCAGTTAAATTAGTGCTACTACGTTTTACTGTCCTGGACCTGGGTTGATTTCCTTTCCAGGTCACTGTATTTTCTGAAGAAGCTTGGCGTTCATTGCCAAGCGAAACGTCAAAAATAAAATTGGAGAGTAGATTTTTCTGTCTTCGTTTCGTTACCGTACCGGAAGAACAAACAGCGCAGAACTCGCTTTAGTTGTCGCGTTTTTGATGGGCTGGCCGTTGACTTACTGCCTTTTCATCGGGGTTTACTTGATGCAGGCCGAGACCTATCCGTAATTTCTCATTTTGTCATGAGCAGTTTCGTTAGTTTTAGAAGTAACAAGTCTTATGTCACTGTGTTCCACGAATAACAAGTTCAGGCGTGACTCAGTGTTAGAGGTATTGCATGATTACTGATTAAGAGATCTTCACAATCTCGTCACCGTCTGCTTGATGCTTAGCCTGTCATTTTGCTTATGCATCCACATTGTTGGTTATTTTATTTTCTTTGCTGTGTTTGTGTATATGACGACGAATAAATATCAATTAATTCAAGATCTCTTGAAAGCTTTTTCGTGGGCTACTGAGAAAACGTTGGGGTCACAAATGTTAACTTGTACAGCGAAGAGCGTATAGAAAAACTTTCTATGGGCGAAGAAGTTTTTCCACATTAAAGTGCGATTTTTCTGGCAGTATCTGAGCAACGCAGGCTTTGAACATATATCGGAGAAGGCCTGAGGGGGCGTGCGCATAGGAACTCCTGGGTACAGCGACCAACACAAAATCATATTGTGTAGAAAGCAATTAACCAAGCTAAAGTAAGTAACGATTACGAGAACAACGAACTTTTTTAATAAGGGGGACTTGCCCCCTATCTACGCAACAAACCAAGACTATCTCGCTCCAGCAAATGTGTTTGATTGTACCGTGAACGTACGCAGCCATGTTCATTTTCAATATGCGAGCCCATTGATCGGCCAGGTAGAGAGAGCGTCTGCCTCTGGGAGACAAACTTGAGTTCGATACCCAGGCGAGTGAAAGCATGCAAAGACTTTACAATCATTACTCACAGCTCTCCTGCTTGACGACATTGACGCCAAGGGACAGTGTGGAGCAAGCGCGCTTTAGCGCTGATGGGAAAAGCATTTAACGCGATTTCTCCAGATGGCCGGCAAATCTTATGCGAACTAGTTATAGCGCCTCCATCACTTTCTCGAAATAGGATAAAAACGCAAATAAAAAGATTTGCTCTTGACTTCGCGGTTGACAAAGCAGCCCAACCAGAATGAATTAACACTGTTTATTCATCAGTAAAGTAGTCACTGAAAAAACAAAAAGCATACCACAGCAATAAATAAAATAAACTCGATTAGTAGCATTTATCGCCGTGAGTTTCATTAACTTACATTTTTAAATAATGGTTTGGCTATCACTTGGTTCGTTGAAAGCCTGACCTTTTGATATACTTCTGCTCTAAAATAAACTTGCGATTATTTTCAAGCGCATATAAGCTGCTACATCTAAGTCCAATATATATATATGCAATGTCACCAATTTTTGATGTTTGTAACTGTATTCCGCAGGCCTACAATTGTCCAAACTGAGGTGCTGTTAAAAACTGTAACTCAAGATATGCAAGGATTACGACTTTCGCATTCGTCTTTTAGAAAAAGTATTGAGGGACCACAATTTGCTGCAGAAAGTTTTTGATTTTTCAATTGATTCCAAATATGTCGCTCTTTTTTCGTTGTTGCCTCCTTTTTCCAATTTCGTTAGAATAGAGCCATCAACATACGAAATGCGTAATGATTACCTAAATCTTCTTATTTAGTCACCGTATCTCTTTAGCTTCTTCTTTGAAATCTTTTTTTTCTTCTCTTAAAAGCAAACACACAATTAAATCTTTATCCAAGTATGAAAGCTTATACCATGATCGCAAGGTTAACGGTTCAACTCCCAACCTAGTCTCGTTGTAGCGTCCTTGGATAAGATACTTCACGACGCTTATCTCTGCTTGGTGGAATCTGGCAAGCAGCGAATTAAAGAAGTCAGAAGCAAAGTTCAACCGGAAAACTGGAAAACAAAGGCAATTCTTAAGCAAGTTTGGATTTGTCCTAAGCATAGCGCTTCCGCCGCTTTCTCGTGATAGGAGGATAAAGATGAAGAAATCAATCAAAATTAATCACTTCACAATCATGTACAACTGCTCAAAAAGCGTACCTCGCTAACGTATCGGAAAGCTTTCTGGTGAATTTTACGGCTGATACACGATGTTGTTCGAAACAAGTTAAGCATAAAACTCATATCTCGATTTACGTTCTTGAATAGTTTGTTTTGGCTTACACCGAAATAAAAAGTTCGTACATAATATCGGCAAATGACTACCCCTGTAAATTATCAAAGTCCTTCCACTTTCTTTCATAAATTTCGGCTGTAGCTACAATACGTGATGTGAAATTAAATATTAATACGCCAGAAAATAACAAGCTTTCACGTTAACTGATATGCGCAAGTTGGCGTTGTGGTAAACGACATCACTATCAATAGGTAAGGTCAGCGGTTCAAACCTCGGGCCGTCAAATTGGACACAGCCTTGCCAAAGACTTGACACCGTTGCGACCGTTCTTCGAAGTTCGAAGATACATAATCCCAGACTTGGCGACAGTAGAAAATTTTTTCTTACCGACACCGCGCCAGAAGCCCAGAACAGTGGTGAAAATAAAAAAAATTTCGTAGTTGTTGATTAAAAAAGGCGAATGCAGTGGTGAAAGTAAAAAAAATGTTCGTAGTTGCAGGCAAAAAGAGTCAATGAGTCTTAAATACCTACTTTTCCAGTGAGCAATAACCAATCCTGAACGCCTTAATTATACTCAGCTTTAAATTTTAATGAACTATGAAATATCAGGTGATCCGAGAATGGCTAAAACGCAAGTAACTAATTTGTCTCTGGATTACACCCTTGTGCAAATTAATTGAAACAAACCTCTAAACTTTTATATATCCTCATTCTTAGCTGAAACAAGCGTAAACTGAGTACATATGTTGACTTTTTCGGAGAAAATGTTTTTTAGATTACTTTTTATTGAAATAAAATATTAAGGACGTAATATATTCGATTATGACGTCATTAATATATCCATAATCATTGCTCTAAAAATTGTGAAAAGAACCAAATTATAATCAGTAGTCTTCTATATTTAGTGGGATCTCCATTCTGGAATCTCCACTACCAGGGACTACTAATTACCCATAGGGAATCGTCCCTCGAACAAAATCCATAAAAATGGATGTCCATTATTGGGATCTCCTTACCGGGATCTCCATTAGGAAGGTATATTCATATGAGGTCATAACCCTTTGAGGCTTTGGGTGCCTTCATCAAAATATATAATTAACCAATCCATAACATGCAACATAGAGGGAAGTTGGAATCATCTAGATCCACGCATTGTTACTTGACTCAAAGAAACTGAAATGCGGAGAAAATGCCGAAACTACATAACCATTCCTTAAGATTCTAAGCAGGGGGTCAAAATATCCTAAGTAAGTCAAATCACAAAAAAAAAAAAAATTCAAGAATGGACTCAATTTTATTAAATAAATAGAAAGCGTGCAAGTATCTTCACTTTACGTGAAAACGCAGAAAATACCTACAGGGAGATATCAAAGATTGTAGGTGTCAGTATATCAACCACCAGTCGTATTATGAAAATGAAGAAAGGAACAGGGTCTGTTACCCAAAATATACTACTGGTGCATAAAACAAAAAACGAAAAAGCTATCCAGAGCTGGAAGGGTTTTGGAATTAAAATCTTTTACAGGTACGGCGTTCCGGCAGCAAATCTTTTACCGGTACGGCGTTCCGGCAGCAAATCTTTTACCGGAACGGCGTACCGGATCATTCCGGCTTACTTTCACCACTGCATAATGCCAGCATACAGTGCTAGCTAGTAGTCTCAAACAAAACTAATAGTGATAAATTTTATTTAATCTACTTACTTGCTTTTAGACTGCAATATGACGATGTTTGCGAATTGCTGTTCTCAGTTTTCCCCACGTCTCAAAATGATACCGGTAACAGTGTAAACTTACAATCTTCTTAAAATTATTCACCCCTTCCTTTTTTAGGCTACTCAATCTTTTTTTTGGTTGATAAGGAGAAATGATGTTGTGGGGTGAGGCAGAATTGTTAAAAAAGTGTAGAGCATTCTAGCATGACAGAATACTCTAGTATTATTTACAGACGATGCAAACAGTTTTTAACAAAACAAGACAGTTAGGTTCAGTTCAGTTTATTCACCATGCACCATATTAAGCAAACAACGATGTCATAGAATTGAATTTGGTTACATGGTGAGGTGATAAGAAAAGACCGAACGGTCATCGAGCCGGCTATCACCTCATTTAACTTTTTTATCGAAACGAAAGCATTTCTAGCAATAAACATAGCAAAAAACAAAACAAATCAATACATGTACATATTAGACCATGCGAAAACAGCTAATAAGTTCATGTCAGTTCTTCTATTAATGCAATCTGATTGCTCCTTATGCCAATTAAAAATTGTGGATTAACCTTAATAAGAGACAATTAGGCCTAGATGTGATTTTAGTTTTTTTTTTTCAATTTCAAGTAAAAGAATTAAAACTCGTTAGGTACATCTTGCCAAACTTTTGGTCCCATATACGCCAGAGATTTTTACAGTTTTCAGTTCGTTTTCTGGTGATGAAATAATTATGTTGCATAGCATGAAGGGTGCTATAGGCTACTGTGTAATGGTGGACTATGCTAGCGCAGTCTTAGTGAACTTAGTTGAGTGTATTTCCCAATTATTCTGGATGCAATACATCTTTTTAGCTATTTCTATCTTAAATATGTTTTTAATTTTCAAAAAAATTAGAGTTTGGAAAAGTGGACTGGTTTGAACTCTGAATTGGCTATGGGTTATAGCCTAATTCTTAATTTCTTATAATGCATTTTTGCATTTTTTCCTGAGGATCAAGATTACTTGCAGCGACTGAACCCCAAGATGAAATGCAGTATTGAAGATTGGAGTAAATTAGACCGCAGTAAACTATCTTGAGTGTGCTGATGTCTATGGTACATAGTTCCGTAATTTCAATAGTGCCCATGAACCTCTTTCAGGCGTGGATTTTTAGAGACGTGTTTTAAGACTTGCAAGTCTCCGTAACGCCATTTCACGATTATTTGGCAGGGGTTTAGCCTCACGTCGCCGAGGTAATGGTAACTAGTAATGGCCATCAACCAGAACCACAGACATTTGCATAAGTTGATAGGTTACTCCATCTTCTTTAATTGTGGTTGGTTTAAGAGTGAAGTGCCATCTGCAAAGTCAGTAGACCACAAGCGGTCAATTTCTCCTCGCAGAGAATCCTCACGGATATGAACAAAGTTGACAGCACCATTAGTAGAAATCGATGGGTTAAGTGAAGGACCTAATAGTGACCACCCTAATGCTGTTTCCACAGCGACAGGTTCACCTCGACCTCCCTTACGGATGCTGAGCGGGCGAAACACCTCAGGTGCATCTGCACCCACAAGCAAAGTAACTGTGGCTCCTTTCACAGAAGCTTAGGGAATATCTTTTAAATGAGACAGGGCATTCAATTCGCTTTTTGCAGGGATAGCATTTGGCTTTACAGGTATGTCTGCAATAGAAATGACATTTTGAATCGTAATGCTAATAGTGCCATGAAGAGAAGAAGCAGTCAGACTAAAAGTTAGCCCTTGGTAATTGCATGCCGGGTTAGTGAAAGTTTGCAACGTTATGTCTTCCGGCGAGCCTAAAATTTTAAGTGCTTCGATCAATTTTTTATCGCAAAAACTTTGGCTCGACCATTGGTCAAGGAAGACATAAGTTAACGCTTCTCGTCTCCCATATTTAACACGAACCGGTACAACACAAAGATACACACCGTTTGAGACTTGCGAGCAAGTAACAACACTCGTGGTATTACTTGACTTGTCATCTGTCTGTGGTTTAGTTTCCACCGACACGGACTTGTTTGACTGAAGCTTGAAATTACTTTTATGCAGCAACGTGTGGTGTAAAGTACCTTTACAACCTTCCACCGAACAACAGTTAGTACGTTGACAGTCACCAGTTTTATGCTTTGAACTGGGCATTTATAGCACAATCGTTTAAACTTGACAAAACTGGATCTATTTTTTACGTCCAAAGTCAAAAATTTAGAGCAATCGTGCAGTTTATGAGAGCGCTCATTGCAGTACCAACAAGAATTAGTACTAAGCGGTGCATTATCATTTATATCAACATTGCCAACTGCGAAGTTAGAAGTGGGTTTAGTTGCCTTTTTATGAGAACCCTTCGACTCGGAGTAAGAACCGAAC
This sequence comes from Trididemnum miniatum, assembly GCA_964006365.1. Taxonomy (NCBI): domain Eukaryota; kingdom Metazoa; phylum Chordata; class Ascidiacea; order Aplousobranchia; family Didemnidae; genus Trididemnum; species Trididemnum miniatum. The sequence goes on from OZ023239.1 coordinate 21,012,750, forward strand.
ACACGGTGCTCATACAAGGAATTCATCTCTTCGGATTCTTGAGCGACAAAATTGACAAAATCATTAAACTGTCCCACTCACCCATTATTACGGCTTTCAATAGTTACCGATTCTTTAACTCAACGGCGACGTAGCTCAAATGGGAGTTTACTTATGAGTTAAGTCGTTGAATCTAGAGAGTTGACGCTACCAAAGGTTGATAAGCTTTGTAAGGTTATTTGTGCCTTTTCAAGAATCTCAGAGTAGAGTTTGAATGTTTCCGGATCATTACTCTTAACTGAAGGGGCATTAAGCAAATTTTGTTCACACATGTCGTAATCAAGCATTCTCTACCATATTCATGTTGCAGTCGATCTTTAGCAAGACGATATGCATAGGCCTCCCTGCCAGCATAATGCTCGATTTCAGTCTTTATTTTATCCTCACAGTGTTGTAGCAAAAAGCAAAAAAGCATTGCATCATCGTGAACTCGGGCCTCTATATGTGTCTCGAAATTACCGATGAAAGATCTAAATTCGAGTAGACTGCCATTAAGTTTTTTAAACTCAAGCCTGGGCAAGAACAGATCATCGTAGGACACATTATGAAAGTAAGGAGAGAAAGATGTAAACCCGGGAGGTTGTTGATATGTCCCTCCTATCCTCCTATCACGAGAAAGCGATCAAAGCGCTATACGAGCTCGCTTAGGAGTTGCCAACCATCTGTCTACCACACCAAGATGGGGGAATCTCGCTAAGTGCCTTTCCCAAGGGCACACAAGTAAACTTGGTGGCTTGTTCTCCACACTGTCCCTTCAATGCTGAACGTCAAGCAGGGAAGCTGTGAATAGCAATTTTAAAGTCATTGGTTTGACCCAACTCGGAATCAAACCCGAGTCTACAGCTCAAGAGACAGACGCTCCATACCACTCGGCCATCTGAGCTGTAGAAACTACTGTAGAAACAAGGAAAAACAAACGCTTGGCTTGTGGCAATGTGACTACGTTAATTATTTCAAAGAAAATCAAATGATTTGTACCGAGACGAAATTTCTAAAAACATAAGTGGATGGTTCGAAACTTAGGAAATAAGCCTAACACAAAATTTTATAAACTAAAACGATTTACGACGTAACAGAGGGTCTATCGTTTTTTTTGGACTTAGGCCCAAAGTCGCCTATAAAGATGATGTCCCAATTATTTGCAAAACACCATTATATCTTTGAATTGATATGAATATTTGCCAATAACATTGTTTTAATAATTTCTACCACTAGAGGTACTAGAATGTTCTTGGCCCTTGGCCTCAGTTCACTCCTGGAGATGATGCCTCCGTTATTTACAAAACGCCATTACATCTTTGAAATGACAAGAATATTTGCCAATAACATTGTTTTAATATTTTGACCACTACAGGTGCTTGAGTCGTTTCGACCTTAGCCCCAATTCCCATTAGTTACAAAACACCATTACATGTTTGAAATGATAAGAATATTTTGCCAATAACATTTTTTAAATATTTTGATCACTAGAAGTGCTATACGAGTGTCTTTGGCCCTTGGCCCAAAGTCCTCCCTGACGATAATTCTTCTCACTATTAATCAAAACACCATTACATCTTTGAATTGATAAGAATATTTGCCAATAACATTGTTTTAATAATTTTTACCTCTAGAGGTGCTGGAGTGTTTTTGACACTTGGCCCCAATTCGCTCCTGAAGATGATGCCCCATTATTTACAAAACACCATTACATCTTTGAAATGATAAGAATATTTGCCAATAACAATGATTTGATAATTTTACCACTAGAGGTGCTAGAGTGTTTTAGGCCTAGGCCCCAATTCGCTCCTATAGATAATGCAATGCCTCCATCATTTACAAAACACCATTACATCTCTGAATTGATAAGAATATTAGCCAATAACATTACCTTAATGTTTTGATCACTAGATGTGCTAGACTGTTTTCGACCCTTGACCCACAGTCGTCCCTGGTGATAATTCTCCCCATAACAAATCCGGAGGGGGATTAAATTTGATGTAACCTTCAAAATGCTTGACCTCTTACACCTAAGCAACCTTCCGGACTTGCATGTCCCAAAAGAATTTAACCTTTGTGGTACCTAACATTATGTTAGATCAGGGGTCGGCAAACTTTTTCACATGGCGGACTGGTTTGAGGTGGAAAATTTTTTACGGACCGGCCAGACAAACATAAATATTCAGCAATTAAATTTTATTTCAGCTATGATTCAATAATGATTCAATAAGAGCCATGAGTTTGTTTTGCAGCAACCAGACTCTCCCATCTTGGAATGATGGGACTCAACGATACCTGCAATGCGTACCTTAACGGTTTTTGATGTTGTAGGTCCCTCGTCATCGACGTCAGACTCTTGAGATGGTGCTGGCCTATTTCCCGAAAAATCTCAGCAAATACGTTTGTTTTTCACTTATTATTATAAGACTGAAAATATCTACGTTAAAACTTTAAATCTTAGGGGCGTGTCCCAGAATTTCAGAGGGGGGCAATTTAAAGTCGTCCGTTTTCCGCCCAAAGTCAAGCGAAAAGCAAAAAAAAAGGTCATCACGCCCTCAGATTGTCCTTTATACAGAGTGGCCCACTTAACAGTAGCCAGAAAGTTCGTGATATAAGGTGGCCCACCTAAAAGTAGTGTCAGCGTGTACCAAAAAATAAAGAAATATTCAAAAAAGAAAAGAGCTACTTTTAAGTGGCCACCTTGTGTTACGTTTATCATCTTTGCACCGCGACAGTTTTGTGCGTTTGTCTGCGGGGGGCGCGCGGCCCCAGCGCCCCCAACCTGGATACAACCGTGAAGCTGTAATATTTTGGGTTATACGTTTCAGTATAGGAATGAATATATTAATTCCGACTTCAATTTGCTGTAATATTTCTGACGTTATTTTCTTACTTATCTCCCTCATCAACCTAACATAGCTGCAGCAACGCAACAAGTCTACAGTAATTACTGTCACACACATAACAAAGATATAAATTAGATTTATTGGCCTTTTGTCTTGTTATGTCATAATATGCCGGCGCTTGGTGTATCGGTTAAGAGCGTCCACTTGGTAGCCGGTAGACTGCGGTTTTTTTTCTAGTCGGGTCCTACTAAAGACTTGAAAAATAGTATTCGCAGCTTTCGCGCCAGGCCCTCGGCACAAGCGGAAGTGCGAAGGGTTTTGTGTATGTGTTGTTCGTCATGTTATGTCCCTTAATAGCGTTCGATCATTCGTGATTGAAAATTGTAATGGGCCGACAATTGAAAAAGGCCTAAACAATGTGTGCTTGCACCCGCTGTCCCGTACCTTTACCTTTATGTCATAATATGTAATAACGCTTGAATAAACACCATTGTAAGCCAACATTAGAGAACACTTTTCGACTCCGAATTAAAATCCCAACGCGCTCAAAGTGTAAAAATCAAGCAATCAAGTCTAACAAAACGTCCGAAAGCAATTGGGTCTTAAACTCTAAAGTAAGAATAATGTATTAGAGCATTTAATCTGAACAAGTACGCGGCTCGGTACCGAATCTCCGCGGACCGGGACCGTTGTTTGCCGATCACTGTGTTAGATAACCACTCAGGTTTAATTCCCCGTGTGGCCAAGGTACAACTATAAAACACAACGTCGTCCTACCCGGTCTGCTGATTGGAAAGTCAAAACGACTTCCACGTGTTGGGTCGGAGGATAGACCACCCCACATCATCAGCAGTTGCAAGGGCAACTCCATCCATGGTTATTTTATAGCGGAAGAGCGCTGTTTTTGGCTCTTAGGTAGTTTGGTAATTTATTTAGGTAACAGATGCAAAAATAAGGAAATTTTAGATCAATAACACAAACCAAAGCACAAAATAAAAGCTGAAATCAATATCACATGCAACTGAAACCTCGAGGGAGACTGCGAAGTGACCGTTTAAGGTCTTCGAGTCAAGCAGCCACCCAGAGATTTTAGCAGCCGCTTAAGCGGCAGTTACCGTGAGGTTCTACAAAAAATATGACGTTGAATACGTAAAAAGGGAGATAGCGTTTCAGAATTATTGGTAGTTGTCAAGAAGAATTTTTTATGTTAATTTTAAAGCTTTTGAAGGACTGATTTCTTAATTCGGGAGATGGTAAATTCAATATTTTAACTCCATGATACTTTAATGACCTTTGACATCGGCGTGTGGAGAATTTGGGAAGGTAGAAGTTGCTTTTTGTTTTTGACTTGGTTTGTTTTTCATGAATGTCGAAAAGCGGAGTAAAAAAAGTTGAAAAGCAAGAGGGGAGAGGGTTTTTGGAATGCTGGTGCATTGGTTTGGCAATTTCGAACGTATAAAGGTCAGTAATTTTGAGAATTTTTAAATTTCGATATTTCGGGGTTATTGGGGTGCGCAAGTCAGAATTAGTGATTATGCGAATTGTCTTGTTTTGGAGAGTTTGTAACTTACTAAGGTAGGTTTCGAATGTACTACCCCAAATTGGAAGTCCGTAAACTAAGTGGGGGTGTACAAGCGCGTAGTAGAGGAGAAAGAGTGTAAAAGAAAGGAACAAAAATTGTAACTTACTTAGTATACCAATAGACCTTGATACACGTTTTTCAAGGGCTATTATACGTGGTTTAAAATTTAATGTGCTGTCTATGGTAACACCGAGATATTTTGCAGAATCACATAACGAGATAGACGAGGTATTATATATGAAGTTTACTTCTGGTAGAGGTAAATTTAATGTGGGAGGGAAAATAATAATTGTAGATTGTTCTGGGTTAATTTGTAATTCATTTGCATTGCACCAGTTGTGTAATCGGCGTAGTTCGCAGTTACAATTAACTTCAAGAGCATTTAGCGAGGAATTGTTTAGAGCTATACACGTATCATCTGCAAAAAGACGAGGTTGACAAAAAGTAGCATTAGTAAGATCATTAACGTAATTAAGGAAGAGGAGCGGGCCTAAAATGGACCCTTGAGGAACGCCAATACTAAAAGGATTTCAAAGATGATGCACTAGTATTGATAGTTACGAATTGCTGACGATTGGAAAGGTAACTTTCTATTAAACAGTTAGCCCTCATCAGCCGCCCTCAGGCTTGCGGTGCACTTATATTTTGGGATGTTTGACGTTGATCAGCCAAATACCCTTGCGGATTTGTATATTCCAAAAATATTTAACCTTTGTGGCACCTAACATCATGTTAGATAACCACTCAAGTTAAATTTCCCATGTGGCCAAGGTACAACAGTAAGACGCAACGTCGTTCTTCCTGGCCTGCTGAATGGGAAGTCAAAACGACTTCCGCGTGTTGGGTCTTCCCTCTAACTTTATCCAAAAACAAGTCATTTTAAAAAAACAAATTTTACCTTGTTTTCAGTTGTAAGTTACTTAAGTGAAAATTAACGCAAAATTTGTTTTTTTAAAATAACTTGTTTTTGGATAACGTTAGAGCTATGGAGTCTCTTAGAAGGGTATAGAAAATCGACAATTTTGCGCATTTTGACACCAATATCGAAGCGCTATCTTCTTCCGTTCTCGAGTTAGGGAAATCCCCCCGAAAAACGTTTAAAGCGCGGCCTGCCCCCTAAATGATGTTATTTTAAGTTTTATTTAATTGGAATCAGTGTCCAAAACTCCATCACTTGGGACCCCAAGCTTTTTTAATTTCAAAATTGGTGAAAAAACGAAACACCCTACTGCACAGGCCTCATGGATTTATCTATGAGGCAATTAGTTTTCAGTTCGAGCATGGAACAATTGGAGCATATGAAACTGAAGCTGTTGCATTTCTTAACTTAATACAGAAATGTAACTGCATACCACCGAGATATATTGAGATGCGATTTCAATCCGATTTTTTGCGCGAAGTTTCATCGGAAGTAATGACGCTGATAATTCAAAATAGATAGGAATGAGCTGTTACATAATGAAATAAACTAATAGAAACTTAACTCAAAGAAAAGTAAGACTTACCGACCGATTACAGTGCAAAAACATCCAAACAGCTTACGACTAGCAGCACTACTGATTAACATACGTTCACATCAATATCTGTAACCTTATTCAAATAGAATGTTAACAGCAAATCTAAATCCCCGAGTCAGTTGTTCTTGAACTGGGTTCGGTGAGACTGCAGCAGGGGTTTGGCGGAGATCAGAATATATTTGGACAAACACACAGTTATCACGTTATGTGTATTTTGTGGCAATCATGTTATCCAGTGCACACTGCATAGGCTTCATGGATTTATCTATGAGACAATTAGTTTTTAGTTAGAGCATGGAACCATTGGAGCATATGAAACTGAAGCTGTTGCATTTTTTAACTCTTGAAAGACGAGCGGTCATTATTGACCGCCGTACGTTTTTGTTTTCTTCGTCATTCCGTTATTGGTATTAACTGAATATCGGTATTCCTTGAGTTTTCCTAACTTTGATTGAAGTTACCGAAAACAATAACATTAAACTGCTACAATTAGCAGAATTAGGTCAGCGACACACTCTACCTATAAAGACGGGCAATAATACTTGACCGCTGCGTTATTTTCAATGGGAATAGCTGTTTTGAACGTTTCATAGTTTTCAATCAGGCAACCAAACTTTATCAAAACAAAGCGTTTCTGCTTTTCTGTGTTTACTCTTTTTTCTCGTGCTGTTACTTGATTCTGCGGTGTTAGATTTTCTGCAATATCGTAAGGTCTGATTGGTAGAGTTGGGGGTCCAAATAAATAATAACTGAGGTTATTTTCAAATTATATTGAACAGAAAATTCAACGGTAATTGAGGGAGACTGCGAAGTGAGTTTGCACTCTTCGAGTCAGCAGTCACCCATTAAATATGTCAATTGCGATCAGCTCCAGCCGCGAATCGAACCCGTCACGTAGGATCTGTCACCTGCGCGCGGTACCGCTAGGCCATGTCGCTGACAACCAAAGAAAAATTTGTTTATTTTTAGCCAAGTACGGCAAGTATAATGTCAAAAGAACAGTGGCTTGATAGCCCTACATATCATTTTAATGCTTGCTTGTTTCGAGATAGCATAGTTTGGAATCGGAAAATATATCTACTGTAATTAGCTGTGTTATCATCTCAGCCGTATGCAAAAGATTTTTCAGAACGACAAATTGGTTGGAATTTTTGCAAGTACAGTAGTCTTCCGGTGTACGATATTGTTTATAAACTTTGTCAGCACTATCGAGATTGGGGCTGCTGGGAGCCCATGCAGAATTAGATTGTGAAGGAAAACATTTTCTTGCTCGTAATACTACTCACTTAGTAATATTTTTAATTTTTGGAAATTACTGGGCCTAAAGGAAAAATATTTATTGAGAACTCAACGTTAGCTGCAATATGGAAACAAATATACAAATGAGTGTTGAAAAAGTCTTGCAGCGCTTGCACGCACATGACTAAGGTAACTCGTGTGATGAAGATGAGAATGCCACACCTGGAGCAGCTTTTCAAGCATCTACTGAAAGCTCCGACTTAACGGATGAAGAAAGCGACGATGCTACTGGTCCATCTGCTCTTGCACATGTTGATAAAGGGCAGTCATCAAACAATCAATGGGAAACACGTACAAGTAGAGCAAACATTACTTGGAAACGTATCAGTGATAATACTGTAAGCGAAAAAGTTGTTGCAGAAAATGTTTTTTCAGCAAGACCTGGACCAATACCGTTTTTTCACAGAGGTGTCCATTCTGTCCAATCGGGAAATGCACTCAGTGCTTTCCGATTATTATTTATTGATGAACTCATGTTACGCAATCATGGAAAAACTGTAGACGAAAGCTTTTTGGTAGAACTACAAGAAGTGGAAAAATTTATTGGTGTTCAAATAGCTTGTGGTATTTTGGTTGTCAAAAATACTCCTATCCTACGATTGTGGAGTAAAGAGTGGGGTCACCATATTTTTGGAAGCACTGTGAGCAGAGATCAGCACAAGGAGTTAATAAAACATTTGAGATTCGACAAATTTTCTACGCGAAGTCAAAGAAGACAAACGGACAAGTTTTTATGCTTTCTGAAACTTGGGATGCCTTCTTATGTGCCCAGCTGTGATCTAAGAATCGATAAACAACTCTTTCCTAGCAAAACGCGTTGTCCACTTGTACAATATATGCCGAATAAGCATGATAAATTCGGGATAAACTTCTGGCTTTTGGCTGATGTCAAGTCCAAGTACCTCTGCAATGGAAAATTTTATCTTGGCAAGGATTCAGCAAGAAGGAAAGAGATTCATCTTCTAGTGGATGTGTGTTTATGGCTGATGCGGCCCTATTTCACGAAAGGGTATAGTGTTACAACGAAAAGTTATTTCCTAAGTTTGAAGTTGGCAGAGACACTGAAAGCAGAAAAAACGACGCTTCTTGGTACTACAAGAAAGCATAGGAAGGAAGTGCTTAACGACGATGCAATGATGAAGGCGCAGCCTTTACATTCAACAAAGGTGTAGATATCTCCAACTCATGAAACGTCGACCGTTTACAAAGCAAAGAAGAATAAACCGGTATGTCTGCTAAGTTCAATGCACAAAACGGTTGATGTTGACCAAGCATATAGAAAGAAACTACCTGAAACAATCAAGTATAACAAATGGTCAAAAGTGGATGTCGCTGTTCTTGATCAAATGGCACGGTATCACACATGCAGGAGTGCCACAAGAAGATGGCCTGTGGTTGTTTTTTTCAGCATCATAGACTGCGCATGCATAAATGCATATTGCATATATCGTCTACTCAAAAGTTACAAATCGAAGGATGTCGGCTAGAGAATTTTCGTTGCAAATGGTAAAAGAAATGTGTGTTGACTCTCTAGCAGAAAGCACTCCCGCTCTCTCTTCCGCGTCCACTGCAATTAATGAAGCTAGCCGCGAATCGCGAAAACGAAAACAATGTCAGCTACACCGATGCCGAAACAAGTCGACTCTAACCTACCATATGTGCCGCAGACCTTGCTGTGGTAATCACACTTCATCAAAAGTGATTGTCGCTACTTGCTCTTCATGCGATAAATAAAGAACATTTGTCAGTGTTTTTTTGTTGGTATGTTTCTGCTTAAACAACACCAGGACCTATCGTGAACAATAAGTAACATCAAGTTTGTGTGATTCCGCCGTTATTAGTTGTTTTAGATGCAAAAAAGCTAACGGTCAAAATTGACCGCGACCGTCTTTCTATGTAGTGAAAAACTTACGTCTTTCTAGTGTTAACTTACAGTAATTAAACACTGCATAGTAGGAAACGTTTTTAGGGGATTTTGTTTACCGGGCATAGCAGGCTAGGCTAACTATTTCAGAAACTTTGTTCTTCCGGTAATAATCAAAGACGGAGGCTAATGCAAAGACTCCAACTTTTTTATTGACGTTTCGCTCAGCAATTCACGCCGAGCTTCTTCAGAATAACAGGTGCCAGGGTGGAAAATCCAGCCCTGGCAGAGAACAGCAAAATAGTAGCACTTCTTAAACTGAACTGATTATGGTAAAGCAAAAAGTATGATAGAAATATAATGAACTGTTGCGTCGTAAGGACAATAACTATTAAATGGAATGAATTAACAAGCGTTGAGGTACAAAAACGGTAAAAAACAATTTGGCATAAGGAGGAAAAATAAAGCCGCTGTAAATCTCAAAACTGGACGTTTCGACAACATAAATTCAGCTGTCATCATCAGCAGTGTATGCAAGGCAGCACAAAACTGTAAGAACTAGAATTTACAATTCTAACTACAAGCAATAGCATAACCCAGGCAACAGGTCAAAATAAGTAGTATAATTATAACGTCATAAACCAAAAGCTAATAAAAAGACTGACGGACTTAAATCAACAATTAAATAAGAGGGGCGGATTTGGAGTCAACGTTAAGCTATCGTTGATTTAACTCCGTCAGTCTTTTTATTAGCTTTTGGTTTACGACGTTATAATTATGCTACTTATTTTGACCCGTTGCCTGGGTTATGCTATTACTTGTAGTTAAGCTTCGGTAAAAAGGTACTTTTTCTGTACCATAGAGTCGCAATTGCCAGCAAGTTTAAAATTGAAAACATATTTATTGAAAAGTTGAACGTTTTCGACCTATTCTTGAGGTCCTCATCAGAGAAAATAACATCATATTAACGGTTACAGTAAAACTTTCGAAATGAGTAGTATTTTGAATGGTGTAAACAAAATGAAGATACGACACAATACATGCAATTGTTAAATCATATTACATAATATCACAGATCATAGCGAAGCATATTGACGGCTAACATACAACTATTAAATTACGAGTACACAGCGTTAATTTCCAAATATACAACGACACAACACAATAATAACACTAACATTAAAACACATTTAGCAGGAACGAAGACCCACTAGCATACAACTGAGAATTTAATCTGGGATTCTGTTTTTTTATAATTAAGGCTTCTTGAATTTTGGTCTCATATTCATTACTACACTTTTGCACAACTTTAAAATCATTTACTGTTAAACTTCCTGATTTGCACCTTTCACAAGCTAAAATATGATTTTTAACTGCAGTCTTTTTTGAATTTAATTGGAGGCTCAAATGCTCGTGTGCTCTAATGCCTAAATGTCGCGTTGTCATACCGATGTATGACATTGTTGCGTCGCGCGAACAAGTAAATTTGTACACAACATTTGATAACAGAGCATGAGGAGTCAAGCACTTCAAATTAAAATAGGAGCCGGTTTTAAAGGAATTATAATACACTGCTAAATCTACTTGAAATTTTACTTTCACCAAAATTGAGAGACGTTTTGCGAATTTGTGTGACGGTTTTCCAAAATATGGTATGCCAATTCTGAATAAATACTCTTTTTCTTCTTTGTCCTTTGTTTTTTTCTCACGATCATCATATTTTAAGAGGGCATTTTCAAAAAACCAGTTCGGGTAAGAATTTTTCAAAAATATGGAACGTAACTTACACACTTCTTTGTTGTACAGTATATTATTGGAACAGATTGTTTTAGCTCTTTTTAGTAAACACATAATCAAACCAGTTTTCCAAGATTTAGGGCATATTGCATTGTAATTAAGAATAACTCCTGTATTTGTCTTCTTGCGCCAAACCCAGCTTTCGAACCCATTGTCTGTAATATTAATTTCTACATCCAAAAATGAGAGTGTTTTTGTAGCCTTTTCAACAGTAAATTTAATATCTTTATGTTGGGAATTGAGGGTACATAAGAATGAAGAGCAGGAATCATAGTCATCGAAAATTGCGTAAACATCATCAACATACCGCAGGTATAGTTTGGGTTCTGCCGATGAATTTTGAGCAAATATTTTTTCTTCTAATTAAAGCAATTTCAATTCAGTAAAAATCAGGTAATGGTTAGTTTTGATGTGGTGTCTTTGTTTACGAATGTTCCTTTGTCTGAAACCATAGAACTTATCGCAGATCGAATATACACCGAAGATAATCCAAATTCAGCTCCTTTCAGTAGAGATGTATTTAAAAAATTAATGTTCATGGCCACACAAGGGATTTTTATGTTTAATGATCGCTTATACAAGCAAATTGACGGAGTGACCATGGGCTCTCCTCTAGGACCAACACTAGCCAATTTCTTTTTGGGTCAATTGGAAGAAAAAATATTTGCTCAAAATTCATCGGCAGAACCCAAACTATACCTGCGGTATGTTGATGATGTTTACGCAATTTTCGATGACTATGATTCCTGCTCTTCATTCTTATCTACCCTCAATTCCCAACATAAAGATATTAAATTTACTGTTGAAAAGGCTACAAAAACACTCTCATTCTTGGATGTAGAAATTAATATTACAGACAATGGGTTCGAAAGCTGGGTTTGGCGCAAGAAGACAAATACAGGAGTTATTCTTAATTACAATGCAATATGCCCTAAATCTTGGAAAACTGGTTTGATTATAAATTTGCCTTGCAAGGGACAAATTAATGTTTCGACTATAACCAAAGTCTCGTCAGCCTTGCTACGCACAGCCAATCCAGGCTAAACTCATTCCAGACTGCAAAGACTCTGTTTTTGCATTGCTTTACCTGGACATCTCGACTTCATCTCTTTTCTAGGTTGTGCCCTATTTTTCGCAGGCGACTGGCCCCAAACAACGATACCCAATGAAAGAACCTATAACCACTAACCCACAACTGAGTTACCGGTAGCCTAACTAGCCCACATCACTAGAAGCCCCCATGGCAACCCACTCATTTGCAGCTGCAGACGCGTTTCGACCTTATTATGGTCTCATCAGTGCAGCATAGCAACCTCCCACCTTCCTGAAAAAAAAAAAAATTCTAACCTTCAAAAGAACTACACACTCCAAATCTAAGCCTCTACTCGTTTTGCTCAAGGTAGAAAATTTGAAATGAAACCTTCAAAAAAATAATACAGGCTGGATTATGATGTCACAAATTCCTTGTAAACAATCGATAAGAATAGAAAAGTCCGGTTGGTTTAAACATTATTTTCCCGGTAATCTGAGAAGGAATTTTTTGTTTAAGGTTTGTAACTATACCAGTTACCAAAACCTACAAAAAACCGCTCTGCCCAACCCGTTCGCCCGTGAAAAAGCCTGTCTTGTCCCCCGCT
>OZ023239.1:21025509-21124508 GCA_964006365.1 Trididemnum miniatum
CAAAACCTACAAAAAACCGCTCTGCCCAACCCGTTCGCCCGTGAAAAAGCCTGTCTTGTCCCCCGCTTTTTCACGGGCGAACGGGTTGGGCAGAGCGGTTTTTTGTAGGTTTTGGTAACTGGTATAGTTACAAACCTTAAACAAAAAATTCCTTCTCAGATTACCGGGAAAATAATGTTTAAACCAACCGGACTTTTCTATTCTTATCGATTGTTTACAAGGAATTTGTGACATCATAATCCAGCCTGTATTATTTTTTGAAGGTTTTATTTCAAATTTTCTACCTTGAGCAGAACGAGTAGAGGCTTAGATTTGGAGTGTGTAGTTCTTTTGAAGGTTAGAATTTTTTTTTTTTCAGGAAGGTGGGAGGTTGCTATGCTGCACTGATGAGACCATAATAAGGTCGAAACGCGTCTGCAGCTGCAAATGAGTGGGTTGCCATGGGGGCTTCTAGTGATGTGGGCTAGTTAGGCTACCGGTAACTCAGTTGTGGGTTAGTGGTTATAGGTTCTTTCATTGGGTATCGTTGTTTGGGGCCAGTCGCCTGCGAAAAATAGGGCACAACCTAGAAAAGAGATGAAGTCGAGATGTCCAGGTAAAGCAATGCAAAAACAGAGTCTTTGCAGTCTGGAATGAGTTTAGCCTGGATTGGCTGTGCGTAGCAAGGCTGACGAGACTTTGATTATGGTTTGATTATGTGTTTACTAAAAAGAGCTAAAACAATCTGTTCCAATAATATACTGTACAACAAAGAAGTGTGTAAGTTACGTTCCATATTTTTGAAAAATTCTTACCCGAACTGGTTTTTTGAAAATGCCCTCTTAAAATATGATGATCGTGAGAAAAAAACAAAGGACAAAGAAGAAAAAGAGTATTTATTCAGAATTGGCATACCATATTTTGGAAAACCGTCACACAAATTCGCAAAACGTCTCTCAATTTTGGTGAAAGTAAAATTTCAAGTAGATTTAGCAGTGTATTATAATTCCTTTAAAACCGGCTCCTATTTTAATTTGAAGTGCTTGACTCCTCATGCTCTGTTATCAAATGTTGTGTACAAATTTACTTGTTCGCGCGACGCAACAATGTCATACATCGGTATGACAACGCGACATTTAGGCATTAGAGCACACGAGCATTTGAGCCTCCAATTAAATTCAAAAAAGACTGCAGTTAAAAATCATATTTTAGCTTGTGAAAGGTGCAAATCAGGAAGTTTAACAGTAAATGATTTTAAAGTTGTGCAAAAGTGTAGTAATGAATATGAGACCAAAATTCAAGAAGCCTTAATTATAAAAAAACAGAATCCCAGATTAAATTCTCAGTTGTATGCTAGTGGGTCTTCGTTCCTGCTAAATGTGTTTTAATGTTAGTGTTATTATTGTGTTGTGTCGTTGTATATTTGGAAATTAACGCTGTGTACTCGTAATTTAATAGTTGTATGTTAGCCGTCAATATGCTTCGCTATGATCTGTGATATTATGTAATATGATTTAACAATTGCATGTATTGTGTCGTATCTTCATTTTGTTTACACCATTCAAAATACTACTCATTTCGAAAGTTTTACTGTAACCGTTAATATGATGTTATTTTCTCTGATGAGGACCTCAAGAATAGGTCGAAAACGTTCAACTTTTCAATAAATATGTTTTCAATTTTAAACTTGCTGGCAATTGCGACTCTATGGTACTTGTAGTTAGAATTGTAAATTCTAGTTCTTACAGTTTTGTACTGCCTTGCATACACTGCTGATCATGACAGCTGAATTTATGTTGTCGAAACGTCCAGTTTTGAGATTTACAGCGGCTTTATATTTCCTCCTTTAAGTTATTTTCGTCCCATATTTATTGCATTCCGAAATTTGGCATAAGAATTACTAAAACAATATTTGATAAACTTGTGGAAGCTTATCACCATCAGACCTGTTCATAACATTGGGTCGGGAGTTAATGAACCAAGCTTCAGAAACAAGACGTTTGGAGTAATTGTTTTCCACCTTCAAAATCTTTGCATTTATCCAATCAATATTGTGTTCAAATTCCCTTGCGTGAACGCTGAACATTGTGAACATTGCGTGATTACAGTAATACAGAAATGCAACAGCATACAGGCGGAATTTCATGAGATGCAATTTCAATCCGATTTTTTTGCCCGAAGTTTCATCCGACTTCGGAAATATGATGTTGATTGTTAAAGGATTTACCTTCCACGAGTTTTCTTATTTTTATTGCTTGTTTAGTAAGGCACCATACAAATACTTCCACAAAACCATGCAAATTTGACATAGGCTTACGTCATGCTACAGTACGTACGAAAATTATTTTGTATATGGAGCAAACGCACCCAAAAGAGTTGTAATGAATAGTGTTGTTGTGAAGAATTCATGGTTTCTTGGTTTTGCTAATTGAATAAAAAGACTTCATGAGCAACAAGGGCATAGTGCATTGCACATCGCTAATTCTCACAGTTCCTATGACATCACTAGCAGTTTTCTGAGCAGTGTACTTACAAACTTACCCTTTCTTCCACAGTATGTCTATGTAAAACTAACAATTCCGGCCGCTGCAAGTCCAGCTCAGGACTGTAACATTGTAACGTTATCACAAATGGAAATAAGGAGCAATTTTATCTAACAAGCGATGACCTGCAGCCGAATAAGCGTTGACTTCAAATAAACAAACTAGGACATGCAAAAGATGCAAAGATAACACAATTAAGGTTACTATAAACAATTAAGAATTAGGTCGAAAAGAAGCTCTGATTAACGTAAAGTGCCGAAGCGAATAGAGAAAGACAACAAGCAAAATAGTCAAGGTCAAAGGGTCGCGGGAAAGATTCTCTTGCTTGGGCGTGATTGGAAACCTGATCATAAGCCGTGGTCACACGGAGCGATTTGATCGCTGCGATTGAATCGCAGCGATTATCGCTACTTCGAAATCGCTGGGATTAATCGCTTCTACAGTGGTCACACGTAGCGATTGGCCTCTTTTTAATCGCTCCTATTACTTTCGATTTTTAATCGCTACTTTGACTTGCGATTCTTGGTAAATCATTGATGCAGATATGCCGAAAGAAAGACGCCGGGTTATTAATCGACTAGTCCAGCTTGCTTGTGCTGAAATAAGCCTTTTTCAAGCACTCTTCGTCAGGTATGTCAAAGTTGGCAGCAATTAATTCTTCCATCAATTTTCTTACTGCTTCTTCCCTCGCATTTTTCTTTAAGTAAGTTTCATGTGACGCATCCCATAAAGCTTCGTATCCTCTAAATATCTCCAAAAACCTTGAAGTTTCTTCTGCAGTCCACCTTGCGATTTGTTTCTTTGCCATGTTGTCACCTCAAACTCAAAAGCTCGTCAAAATGTTGCTCTTTTGATTCAACTCTGGGCTTGAGCATAGCAAACGCGCGAAAATTACGTCATAGGAGTTTATACGCGCGATTTGGTCACGGGATCAATCAAATCAGGATTATTTCGCTACATTTATGACAGCATTTGCTCACGTGATCGTTAAATTTTGGAGAAATCGCTGCGATTTCATCGCTCGAGTTGAACATGTTCAACTCAGCTCGAGTTGAACATGTTCAACTCGAGCGCTTTGCAAATCGCAGCGATTTTTAGGCTGTGAGAGCGATGAGCGATGGGCGATAAAGTGGTCACACGAAGCGATTTGATCGCTGCGATTGAAATCGCAGCGATCAAATCGCTCCGTGTGACCATGGCTATAGATTCAGGTTCGATTCAAGGGGTAACTTCATCGATTTGCTGTAACAATAGTTATTTGTGTTAAGATCTTGCTCCTGATGAAAGCCTTTCGGCTTGAGTCAGTCTGTAGAGCTGTTACAGTAAATGGATACTCTTAGTGATCAATTGACTGATAATAATCTTTCGGGAATATATAATATCCCGGTTAATTTGCGGGAAAATTTTTGTCACCGGTGTTGTTTGCTTAGACCAAGGGTGTGCAACCCA
This sequence comes from Trididemnum miniatum, assembly GCA_964006365.1. Classification (NCBI taxonomy): domain Eukaryota; kingdom Metazoa; phylum Chordata; class Ascidiacea; order Aplousobranchia; family Didemnidae; genus Trididemnum; species Trididemnum miniatum. Next base: position 21,029,481 of record OZ023239.1, read on the forward strand.
CGGCCCGCGGGCCACGATCCGGCCCTCCAGGCCAGTCAATGTGGCCCTCGACGATGGCAGGACAAAAAATTTTTTTAAATCGATTTATTTAGCTATTTGTACCGTCTATAATACACGGGTTGTGTTTAGCATTTTATAATTTTATACATATTTGACGGTGACTGGCCCTCGACGTTGTTAAAATTTTCGAAAGTGGTCCCCCAGTGGAAAAGGTTGCACACCCCTGGCTTAGAATTAACGCCCAATTTTTCCGCCATGTATGCAGTGAGACGGAGGTATCAGAATTATTTTATGCATGTATTTGGTACCACTTAGCAACACAGTTTTTTCGATACATAGGATAAGTCGGATATATGCGACTTATTTCGTGCATGTGTTTTAATTCGACTTAAATACATCAGAAAAATCACGGCCCAAATAAGGTGAAAAAATATGTGCCACAAAATCAAAAATGTTCTTACAAACGGTAAACCATATTTCCCAAATTTTGAGCGTGTAGTTTGGTTTGACTTATCTATATTTATCTGATTTTCTACTTAATTGCCTCAATGCGAAAGACCCGAGATATGTATTAAACAAAAATCAAAAATATCTTTACAAACGGTGAATTATAATTTCCAAATTTCGTGCGTGTAGTTTGATTTGACTTGGAGCATATTTGTCTCCTTTTTTACTTTTCAGCCTTAATGCGAAATACCCGAGATATGCATCGAACAAATTATGGTCTTGTTAAAGCTTTGAAAACATGTGTTTTCCACGTTATAAACGGCGCCCCATAGTAGATTTTTCTCAGTAGCATGACAAGATGTTAATTAGCATCAAGTTTAAACACAATTCAAACCCTAATTTATCCTAGCGGTATTACGCCGATTAGTTTGTGGAGCGGTGGGTCCACTAACGCCTATCGAGGCAGCACAGTTGCGAAGAAATATCGCAGCGGTAGTGAGCCTTTGACGACACTGTGTCTGATTTGACCGGCTAGGTAATGGAACTGAAACCTCTTGCGCCGATAGTGATGTCCTTAATCACCACGCTAACCTGCGTGTTTGGGTTATACGGTGATTAATTCACAATAACTTACATTCCATAGTAGGCCTAAACAGTGCAATGTTGGGTTCTCACTCGCCGGTAAAACTGAAAGCGAAACGATTTTAACCAGGGGCTAATTCGTCCTCACTGTTAGCGGAATATCCATTTGTTTTTTACGCGCGGAAATAATCTTGGCTTCTGGCCGTTCTGACAGAAAAATTATCAAGTTGAAATATTTCAATTTTTTCCGGTTTTGCGCACGGAAAATTGCAATGCAAATAGGCTAGCCACTAGGCTTGAGTGATTCATAGGCTGACATGCGCAGACTTAATCCTCCTTCTTTTCCGTTTTCCGTCAACGACGTAATGTGAATACCGGCGCCAGTGGCGTACGCACGGGGGGGAGAGGGGGTTCGGGGGTGAAACCCCCCCCCATTGACGACTGAAAAAAATGAAAACCTCTCTTTTTGAAACGATCCGCCTTTTTTCATACAGAAATTGCCGAAATTGTTATTCAATTATCATGTTTTTCTGTGCTATCCAACTTCCTTATGTTACATAATCTTGAAAAACTTTCATTGTGATGCAATAATACCGGTATTCAAACTTTTCTGGTGCGTTGCGCTTGACGTTGACGATTGCAGAAAAAGTGAAATCTTTTTTTTTTGAGACGAACCGACTTTTCTTCGTGCGGAGCTTGCCGAAATTGCTGTCATGTTTTTTTTTTCTGTTCGGTCCAATTTTGTAATTTAATTTCGCGAAACTTTTATTATGATACGATGCAACAATACCGGTATTCCAACTTTCCTTATGTGTTTTGCTTGAACTGCAATTTTGTCATTGATGCTGCTGTGAAGCAATCGCTATAAGCAACAACTTTAACAATGCGCTATAACCGGCCGCAGGGCCGGCGCCAAGAGGAGGCCTGGCCTGGGGGCCAAAAGGGGCCTGGCCCCCCCCAATCGGCATGCTTGACCCCCCCAATTAACAAGATTTTGCTTTTGAAAACAGCGGCTTTTGTGCTTAATTTCAAACTTTGGCCTCCCTAATAAGCGTTTGGCCCCCCTAAGTCGACTGCTCTGGCGCCGGCTCTGACCGGCCGGTTTGTTGAAAAATTATTGGAATATAAAAATCTAAATTGACACTGCCCTAAATACTAAAAATAAAATAAAGATACTGCCAAGGAAGGCCAAACCAACGAAAGATTTAAAGAGGCCTAGGGACGGAACGGGGAGGGGGGTGGCAAAATTGTTTTTACGCACCGCTACTGTCTCAGGAGCTGGAGTGCTCCGTTTCCCAGACACCCCGATTATGTGCTTCAGAGTATCTGATGATATCGACGGCGTGATCTGGGTGAAAAATGCTTAGATAATATCGACGCTTTTTTTAGTTCAATCACATGATCAGGGATTCCTGTCGCGCGTGATTTATTGTAGTTTAAAAATGTTTCGGTAGGGAGGGCAGTTTGTTCTCATGCTTCACTGTGCATTATCCAAGACAGGGGATACAGGAACTGCTCCTTTCACGATGAGTGCATATTAAATGTTTATTAAGGTTTATATGTGTTGTTTATATCAAGGTTGGTTCTTGAAAAAAGATTTTTTTGGAGGGAAGCAATAACTTGTTTTACCCTCCTGACTACACCCTGTTTGTGACGTTGCGAAAGCTAGCCTACTTTATTCAGTTAACCTTCCTATGACCCAAAGATGAGGTCAACTAAAGTTTTTTTAGTAAATTTTTAACCACGGATTAACAGCTTGAGTTTCGGTGAAACCTTTTCGCTCCTTAAATGAAGCCCAAAGAATCAAGCAAAAGTGTGAATGAAATATCTGGATTGTTTCCTTCGTTATGGCATTATATAGCCTAATCGTGGAAGTTGCAATTGTGCAGTAATTTAGACTAGAAACATTACAATCCGATGCACTTTAATACCTCTGAACTGCTATAGGCTAATTGTAGTATTTTTACGTCATCACGATGTGACGTCACTAACCCCCCCCATTGAAAAATCTTGCGTACGCCACTGACCGGCGCAGACAAACCCCGACGGTATTACCGCTTTTCGACCGGAAATTCCGCTTGCAGTTTCCGCTTTCCGTCTTCCGCGTCCAAGTAAGAACCCCGCTTAAGACACCTCAATTACCTGCTTTGGCAAGCAATCATTGACCAATGAGACGTATTTCCACATAACTCCAGATGGTATAACACATATGTTTGCATCTATGAAGGCGTTTGAAAACCGGTCGTAACCATGTTGCTGCAACAACGTTTGACAACTACTCTTAGTTAAATGTGTAGGACACTCGCTGACGCATATTGCTGGTGATTGATTTTCTGAACCGCGATTGGTTAAACCAATTTGAAGACGAAATTTTCTCAAAGTTTGATCCCTTCCTGAAAGAGTAACCTTTGAAATAGGATCATTTTCACGTCCACAGATGTTTCCCCACGAGTCGAGGACTCGGTAATAGCTCAATGGGTTTCCATTCTTTAAAGCGTAATAAGCCAAATAACCCAAACCGCTCAAAACTACGGCAAGCAAGATTAAAAAATGAATATCTTTAATTTTCCTTTCCCTTTGTGGCACATTTCCTTCATGCAATTGGGTTTGATAGCCTGAAGATGAGACTAGTTGTTGAATCTCTACGTTGCTCCTCTTCATACTTCTCTCACTCTGTCTGCTTTCACTGTTTGCTTGTGTGCCAATTTCTAAAATCTTTTTATTTAGTAATATTTCTATTGCATTTTCAACTTGTTTTGCAGTTGAGATTCTTTTGGTGAATGTGAGATCTTGCATGCATTTATGACGTAACATAAAACTATTGTTGACCCAGATATAATTATATCAGTCAGTTGGTCATGACTAGGGACATTTTTGTTTACTTCAAAAATTTATTTAGCCTATGACTTTATTTTAGCCAAATTTTGACTTTATTTTGATCTAACCGCTTTCGCCTATTACACCGGTGGACACTTAAAAAAATTCTGTTGTTTTCATAAAAGTAGATGTGTTTGGATGATTCGACCCCGCTGATCCCAAATCTGCACTCGAAATTGCTAAGTGACGTCGTGATTTGTCGCGAAAATTGTATAAAATTATTTTACCAGTGCGTACAGATTACACGTATAGTTATTGAACATCATTTCATCGACGAACGAATAAAATCAAACAGTTAGTTACGCTTTTTTGGCAATTGGCATACATTGCCTGTGTCGCATGTTTCTTAGTAGTTTGTTTCATCGATGGCAATCACGTTTTAATGACCAGCAATGGTCCGCCATCATTGACCAGTCCCATTGTCCCTGCTACCTTGTTTCCGTTGTTTTTATATCCCTGTGATACCTTTCACTTTGTTCGTAACACACTGCACCCAATTTCGAAGGAAAAAAATTAAGGTGAGAATCTAGGCTAAAAATTTCACTTTTATACTCATTCGGCATCCAAGCTGTTAAAAATTGCCTAACGTGATTCCTACAATGATTCTGTAGTTTAGTTGGGATCTTTTCATTCATTCATTTTGTAGACCCGCTTATCCTCGGCGAGTCACAGTGGCAGCAACTGGAGTTGGAGCCTCCAAGCATTTCGATCTTCTGCAACAAAGGACAGATGCTCTGTTGGGATGCCAAGGCGAGACCAACTAATATCTTTTACGTAATCTCGCCAACGAGTTCTGGGACGGTCTCTTGGCTTTCGACCAATCGGTGTTAAACAGAGCAATTTTTGGCTGTTCTTTCCTGGGACATACGTGTCACATGTCCATACCAACGCAGTTGCGATCTTTCTAGTCGGAAAAGCAGCAATTCGATGTTTAGAGATTCACGAATATCTGCACTTTTAACCTCGAGAATCTCATTTCGGCTGCTCGAACTCGAGATATCACTTTCTCATTCATGATCCAACACTCATGGCCATAAGTCAGATTAGGAACATAGACTGATCTGAAAATGAATAGTTTTGCCCTGGTGCAAACTCTTGTTTCAGTACCACAGATAGGTGGAGCTGGCGCTTACTGCTCTCAGACCCTTGTTTTTCCGATGCGGATATCCAATTCGATATTTTTTCTGCCATCACTGGTGAATGAGACTCCGAGGTACTTGAATTTCGCTGACTATTTTAGTGGTTCTCCATTATTTTGGAAAGAGCACTGCTTTGGTTGTCTGGACAGGCACATGGTTTCTGTTTTTGTTGCACTGATTTTCATTCTGGCCACAGAGCATGCATCTGAAAGCCTGTCAAGAGCTTGCTCGAGACCATTTTGGGTAGAATCGAGGAGCACAGGATCAACTGCAAATAACAGACGTTGTACAGTGTATTCACCGATCTTTACTGCGCCACAAGACTTACTTTTCTTGACTATTCTATCCATATGAATAAGGAATAAAATAGGTGAAAGAGAGCAGCCTTGTCGTAGCCCCACACTTACTCTGAAATGTTTCGTCGTTGCGCTGTTAACACGAACACAGACCTCGGAATGTACGTATAGCGATCTAATAGCAGTTAGTAACTGGCCATCAATGCCCTACTGTAACAGCACCGTCCAAAGCTTGTCTCTGGGAATGCGATCATATGCTTTTTCAAGATCAAAAAAACAGGACCTCTTTCGCATATTTCCGCGACTTCTCAAAGATTTGTTGCAAGGCAAAGATCGGACTCATTGTGCCTCGGCCATGACAAAAGCCACACTGAGCATTTGTTGGTTTAGATCCGACAATTTTCCGGCATTTTTTTTCAAGGCATTTGGCATAGACCTTACCCGAGACACTGATGAGAGGTATGCCCCTATAATTAGTGCATTTTCTCTTATCTCCTTTCTTGTGGATAGGTATTATCACACTGGTCTGCCATTGCTGTGGTGCTTGCCCAGTCCTACATGCCACCTTACAAACACGAATCACCCAACGACCACCATTTATGTTTAGTGCTTTCAACATTTCAGGTCTGGTACCATCCTCATCAGGTGCTTTTCCAGTTTTTAATGGCTTCGTAACTGCATTTACATCTGCTTCGGGTATCTGAATATCTTCCCGAATCAGTTCACCGTGAGTTTGTTTCGATGTAGCATCAACTGGGTTTAAAAGATCACTAAAGTAGTCTCTCCACCGATTCAAAATACTGTAGCATCTTGATCTTTCAGAGTGACGCCATTTGAACTTTCCATGAAAAAAGCGGCTGGAGATCTTTTAATGTTTTGATAGAATACTTTGTTTGCCGTTTTGAAATCATCGTCTAACCTTTCTCCAATTCCTTCCAGGCTCTTTCCTTAGACAGTTTAACTTTTGTGGCTGCCGTTTTACGTGCTTCAGAGTACTGCGAACGAAGTTGAGCTGATGACTTATTTGCAAGCCTAGCCATTTAGTCCACTTTTTTCGCACGAATACCTTCTTTAACTTTTTGGTTCCACCAAGGAGTTCTTTTCTCGCTACTCTTCGTCCCTCCAACACGCTTACGTCCACAACAGTTAGTAGCGGACGCAATGACTGCTGTTCGAAACAAACACCACTCAATCACAAGTAATAAAGCCAAAACAAATTGATACGTATTCAAATGCGACGTTTCGGTTAAGTTTCACTAACCATTATCAATCTTATTCAAATAGAATCTAGTTCTATTTTATTTGAATAAAATTGATTCTATTTGTTCTATTCTATTCTATTTGAATGGAATTCTATTTGAATAAGATTGATAATGGTTAGTGAAACTTAACCGAAACGTCTCATTTGAATGTGTATCAATTTGTTTTGGCTTTATTATTCGTAATTAAAAGGCATAAAATTTCCATCAACCATGCTCCAAACACCACTCAGTTTCAATGTCTTTAGTAGAGGCCGGAAGTTCTTTGAACTTAAATGCAATATTGTCTGCAAATGCAGTTCGTACCTCTTTGTCAGCCAATGATTCCTACTGGATTCGATAAGTTTTTCGTAGTCGAAAAGTCTTTCGTTTTCTTATGGATTTCAAAGCTTTCAAAATGGAGACAACTAGGTAGTGATCAGTTGACAACTCTGCCCCTCCTTTAACAAAATCATCAGACACTGTAGAAAACAAGTCGCCGTAACGATATAAAAATCAATTAAGTAGCGTTGTCCCAAAGGAGTCTCTGTACCAGGTCTACTTAAGTTTCAGTTTTTCAGTTCCCGATAGCTAGATCCCGGCAGTTTGGTCCAATCGAGTACATTTTCTCTGCGCTGCCCCTATTTGCCTCCCCAAACGCTTAGCGACTTAGCGACTGCGTTGGTAGGTTTCCGGTGACGGTCAGTTTGTGGGAGGATACTGTAGCGTATTTTTCGAACAAGTCCTTCTGCTTAAAACTCGAACGCGGACTTTTTTATCTTGCGCACCGTCCGATGCAGCATGAATATTGTTGTTACAAATTTCCATTTAGCCACAGCAATGGATTGCTACTTAGTCTGTTTCTCTTCTTCGACCTTACCGTCATGGGTGACCGTGATGGAAGCGATGAAACACTACCAACGGCACTTCTCTTACGATCATTAAAAACTCGATTCTCCCCACCACGTTAAGGTAACAATCCATAGAAGAGGAAATCAAATCTTCATTATACTCGCGGTATTACGCCTTGGCGTGTAACGAGTGGCGGGGCCCATCTCAGCGGCTTAGCGCCTGGGTTACATAGCTCAGAAGGAACGTCGCAGCGGTGGCCACCCGGTCGGCGACGCTGTGCCGATTTGACAGCCCCAGGATTTGAACCCCAGACCCCCCACACCGATAGGATGATAAGCGAGTGCGCTAAGCAACTGAGCTAACGGCCGGTATTTCTCATAACCAAGAAGTTTGCATAAGCCTACCACTGTCCAATTCTTTGAACAACAACCGTACACTTTTGTCCACAGGTGTAATTGTTGCCTAAAACTGTTCATCATTGATGAGTTGCCTAATTTGCTGGCTTGCAAAAATAGCCTTTTTCACTGCAAATTTGTTGGCAATATAGGAAGCAAGTACCTTGTTTGTCTAAAGCAGACATGGGCAGCATACGGCCCGCTACGCAGCCTGCCGGCACTTACAGAAATATAAGCACCTACCATGAATCAAGCCGAGTGTGATATTACAGGAATCGAAGCCTGGCTTCTCACACGTCAAAACAAGCAACGCCTGCTGCTTGCATGTAATTTAGTAATTTGTTGTGTATATAAATTCTGCGAAATCAAGCCCTTGCCACATCACGTGCTTTTCCGTTATCTGTCTCTGCTGATGTTCGTTTCTACTGTTATTTAAAACTTTGTTGCTTTCGCAGTAACATGTAGAATTGATATCAGTCGTACCCAATTAATGCGCTGTTTCGTTTCAGATAATAGCTTATGTTTTGTTGGAATAAAGCCGCACTAGCGGTAACATTTACTCGTTTATGTCAGTTTATGTCAATTTATTCTAACAAAACTCTTGTCCAATCATGGATAAAGTACTTAGACCTGATAGGTTGCAAGTGGATGTGAGCTCCCCGAACGCCAGATCAGACTACAAGCATTGGCTGAGAACATTTTAAAACTATTCGACTGCGGTACCAGGCGAAAATCGCAATGGCTTAGCCCTTAAACCACCAAGGTCTTTTGGTCTACGTATTCCCAAGGTGGGCCGGATTCAGCCCGAGTTTTGTACGTCATATACCTCCTTAACTATGCGGAGTAGAAAGACCGCAAAAAGTCCAAGTTGAGCAGAATTTTATATACCCTTTCACCGGATATTCTTGCATGATAATCAACTGCTATATTTATTAAAATAATTGACTAAACGTCTAGGTCGGTCAAAATTCGTGTTTTACAACAAAAGATGATAAAGCTAGAAAAAACAAAGAAGCCATGCGCGCATGTTTGAAAAACTTAAGACGACACTCTGAGAAAGTTGATTTTGTGTCATGAGTCAGCGACGTTGCATTACAAGCACAGCGGGACAGCGGCGATCGTAAGCTATTTTATCAATCATCTTTTCAAAGAATGATCATGGTTTGTAAAATATGCCTTGGGAGAAAATATAAACCTTGCTCAAAACGAACTAAAGAAAACATTGTCATAAAATAACAACTTCCGCAGGTTAATTTTTCATTTGATATTACAGTATTTTAACTACTGAAAATTATTTTAATTTTAAAGATTTCAGTGAGCTATTTATTTGCGAGAGTTATATTAAAAGTATGCTATTTTTTCGAGATTTTTTTTTCGCGACTTGTCAAATTTTGTGATAGTTGCTGTTAGGAATGAAATGAAAGTTGGTAACTTGGCATCACATTGGTTGGTCTCTGCCTCGTCACTGCTGGTTTAACTCCTACTCAAGCGCCAAGCTACTTTCGTTGCGCCCTTGAACATACAGTACGTGTATTTCTACCCGAGGGAATTCTTACTTCGCAGTAAAATAAGATGAACAAAAAATATGGAAGAGCCCACCGCCAAAATTTGGCAGCAACGGCTGAACAAAATTTTACGCACAATATGAAGCAATGCTTTTTGTGGCGGAGAGAATAAACGAAAAATCAGCAATAAATTAATGGAACATAAACTTAATTACTAAATTTAAAAGATTAAGCTCTTTATTTTCCATTCAGTATTTTGATTGTTTTATAACAAATTAAAAGGTTTGCTTGATTTGCTTAACCAAAACTTCTGGTTGCATCATAACTTAATCGAAAATAATTTGCAAAGACTGTGAAAATTCAACAATACCGGTACCACTTCTTTTAATTTTTCTTTTTTTACCCTAAGAACTTTTTTGCTTTCCACTTGTAAAAAACCAATACCGGTATTGTTTTTGTATTTTGTCGCATATTTATTTTTCTATCGCGAGAAAGCGATCAATGCGCTACACGAGCTCGCTTAGGAGATGCCAGCCATCTTTCTACCACACCAAGATGGGGTAATCCTGCTAAGTGCATTTTCCAACGGCACAACAAGTAAACTTGGTGGCTTGTTCTCCTCACTGTCCTTTTAAACCTGAGTGTCAAGCGGGGAAGCTGTGAATACCAATTTTAAAGTAATTGGTTTGACCCGACTCGGAATTACACCCGAGTCTACAGCTCCAGTGGCGGACGCTCTCACCAGTCGGCCATCTGAACTGTTGAAATTAAGCTTAGCTAAATGAAAATAAGCTTAGGCCCTACTAGAAAAAATAAAAGAAGTGAAAAAAGGCTCTTAAAAAAAAGAAACTTTTTGTTTAATACTTTTCAAAAATATGGTGGGCTAGGCCAGTGTTTCGCATGCACCGGTCCGCGGAGCGGCACTGGTCCGCGTGTAATTTATACCGGCGAGCCAAATAAATTCTAACATTTCACCACAATTCAAAATTGTGGTTTGTATTAGAAGCCACTAGGCTACCCACGCTCAATACTTTTTTCGTCAGCCAACAGACAAGTTCATGCAGTATGCACTGCCGGTTCACTGAGTTTTGCTTCTCTTGAAAAAAAAAAAAAAAAACGCTGGAGGAAATATGAACCGAACGCATAACCACTCATTTGCCACGAGTTGTCGCAGTAGGCCTAGAATATAAAAACTAAGAACATATTTAACGGAAATTTAGCAGAATGATTACCGGAGTTTGATTATGAAACGAAAACAAATAAACGGCAAGGGCATCCCTTTTGTTTCAAACACCCCATTAACGAAAATCAAGTTGGTGATTTTAGCACTTGGTAATAGACCTTTTTCCGGCGCCCCTAGTGGCGAAAATTTGTTGCTACGATGGACAAGCTATCAGACTTCGCTTAGAGAAAAGCATAGCTTTTATGGTACGTTGGTTGGAAAATTGCAGCAGAAAGATTAATTTAAGATATCTGCTGGGTATTTCAATTGTGCAAATCGATTAGTGCAAGCATAGGGTGAAGAGTGGACGATTAAATGGAATTTGCTAGAAAATATTTTAAGCTTAGGGCCTAGACTAGTGGGTTTCATTGGACCAACAGCTGCAAACCTGTACGAGGCTGTTCTTTGTGTATGTACTGCAGCTGTACAACACTGGTTGTGATATCAGCTTATGTTATAGCCTAGATGAAATATTTTCCTCTGGACTCTCCTAATTGCAAACTAACGTGTAGTCAATGCGTGACAAATAAACCAAAGTTTTTGGCAAAGCTATGGCTTTGATAATGGATGATACAAAAACTGAAGTAGGCTTACATGAAGAACTGTAGATGAAGTTTACAGGTTAGCAGCATAATATGGTTTGCAGGCCTAGCTCAGCCCATATCCTACCAGTTTCATTTTATTTTTCTGTGATGATCGGCGTGCCATAGCTTAAGTTAAAAGGCATTGGCTGAGGTTACATGACCGTAGCATTTGTCACTTTGGTTTATTTTATTATCTCTTCACGCTCTCCCCAGTTGTACGAGAGTGACAATAAAGCAAAGAGACAAATGTTACGATCACGTAACCTTATCCACTTCGAAGTTAAAATCTAATCTATAGCCAGGGCTTTGAGAGTATGAGGTACCGGTAGGCAGTTCATAATTTTGTTGCAGTCAAACTCAGCATTGGCTGAACGCTAGTTTGCTATTAGGACAGTACAGGGAAAATATTTCATCTAGGCTATAGCATAGCTGATATCACAATTATTATTGTACTGTACAGCTGCAATACATACATACTGCAATACATACAGCTGCAATAGAGTGATAAAAGTATGGAAACTCTAAACATTAAAGTAAACAATGAACTAATTAAGATCACCAATTGGCTCAACAATAACAAACTATCCCTTAATTATACCAAAACGTCTTGCTTATTAATTTCTCCTCAAGTAAATAATCTTGAACTTGTGGTAAGAATAAATGGAAATCACATTAAAGTATCAGATGCAGTCAAATATTTAGGTATAACCTTACAACCAAAATTAAGGTGGTACAACCATATAAACATCCTATGCAAAAAGCTATCGCGAGCTTCCGGTATCATCGCCAAACTAAGACACTACGTGGATAACAAAATTTTACTAGTCATATATTATAGTCTCGTCCAATCTCACTTACTTTATGGCATATTGACATGGGGCTCAGAAAGCACAACAACATTAAAACCTCTACAAACTATTCAAAATAAAATAGTAAGAATAATGTGCAAGGTGGATAGAACTAGTCATGTGACAAATAACTCTTTATACAAACGATTAAGCATACTTAAAATTAAAGATCTTTACAAAGTGGAATTAGCAAAGTTTTTTCATTCATATCAAAGAAACAAATTGCCCCAAATCTTCCAAGACTATTTTCAACCTGTAAAAAGCCTCCATAAACACTTTACCAGAAATTTGCACACTGATAAATTTTACTTACCTGCATGCACAAGCAATTCATTTAAATCATCAATATATTTCGAAGGAGTCCAAATTTGGAACAATATACCAATAAAATGGAAAAGATTCTCAAGCCAAAAATTTCTAAAACTTTATAAAAGGCATCTAATACAACAGTATTTGTAATTGGAATTAATGTAACCATCATATACGTAACTTCGCTACAGTGATTGACGACATTTGTATTCTCGTAATTTTGCGGCAGTGGTTGGTAACATTTGCATACTGTACATATTGTGATGTTGTAATTTGATTTATTAGTGCATTTTTTTGTTCGCTATGTTTGACGTTTTCAACTTTGAAAAACCGATTTTTTTTTTGACATGTGTTATGTTAAATAGAGTGTAGCGACTTGATGAGCCCCAGGCTCTTTCGCATGTACGAATAAACTCTACTCTAAAAAAAAAAATACTAAAGCACAGCCTCGTACAGGTTTGCACCGGTTGGTCCTATGAAATCCACTAGCGTAAGCCCTAAGCTTAAAATGTTTTCTAGCAAATTCCAACTAATCATCTGCTCTTCATCCTATGCTTGCACTAACTCGATGTGCACAATTGAAATATCACGTAGATATGTTCAATTAACCTCTCTGCAGCAATTTTCCAACCAACGTCTCATAAAAGCTATGCTTTTCACTGTGCGAAGTCTGATAGCTTCTCCACCGTAGCAACAAATTTTCGCCACTAGCGGCGCCGGAAAAAGGTCTATAACATGACGTTTTTGGCTGGATTTTAAAGCCACCGGTCCACAAAATTTATTTGGAAATTTTGCCGGTCCGCAACCTAAAAAGGTTGAGAACCACTGGGCTAGGCTCTGCTTCTACCTTATGAGTTCCAGCGTAAAACTTTATGTTAGTAATGGAGTTTTCGAAACACATTTTTCATAGTGTCGGTCATGGTCTCGGGCTTGAACCTCAAGTCTCCATGTCCAGTCTCGGTCTCGAAATATAAGAAGTCTTGAGACTCAAAATTTTATTAGGCGAAGAAAACTTAAAATCAAATCATTTAATGCAAGCAACCCAAACAAAAGTAAAGTTGGCTATTCGTCAAAATGTTATTTCTAGGTTTAACAGCTGTTTAGTGCTGTCTCACAATTATTGTACATTCCAAGTTTTTAAACTGAGATCGAGGTTTTAGAAAAAAACTTAAATTTCTGAAAGTTGCTTTTCATTGGGATATACTATACTTGAGGCTCGAAAAAACCTCAAGTAGAGTGGTGGGAGATAGCTGCTTGACAGTTTTGCTGAAAGTTTTAATTTCAACTACCTGTTATGCATTCTCATTGTCATTTACTTGCGAAGGTGTAATGTAAAGCAGTGTGGAGAGGTAGATGCCATGCAGCTGGCGGCATTAATTTTTATTTATCTTTGCTGGAGGTGCTAATTGCCACTGCCTACGTTTTTCCTCTCCAATGCTCTAATTTTTCGTTCATGTCCTTATACCATTTGCCATACATTTTCTCGGTGAAATCCAGGGCCGCGAACTCGAACTTAAACTCAAACTCGCTTGAACTCGATCGTTTTTGCCGAACTCGAACTCGATAAATAAAATTGTTTGAGCTCGAACTTGAACTCGAAAAAACAACCGAGTTCGAGTTCACTGATTGAGTGCTTTAATTTTGTTGATTCAAATCTCTCAAAACGAAGTTTAGCCTACTCTTGATTTTGTTATTCTGTAGATTGAATGATTGCAATTTTGCAATTTTGGTACCGATACTGCACTGGCATTTCATTTTGCGTTGTTCATTGAAACGTATTTATTGCATCATAAACGGTGTTACGAGAGATTTTAATGAAAACGCAGCCTGCCGCACTGCAGCAACAGTTACTTCTTGTTTGTGCGGTGCTGCAATCTCTGTACGAACTGTTGCTAAGTGGGTCAGGGGCGGATCCAGGGATGGGGGGACCTTTTTCAACAATGCTTTGGATGAATACAATTTTTTCATAATTTCGAACCTCTTCGACAACAATAATTTTGTTTAAGGGATATTTTGATATAAGGGTATGTTTGTTTAAGGGATATTTTAAACAGGGCTGTGAACTCGAACATGAACTCGAAAAATAAAAATCTTTGAACTCGAACTTGAACTCGATTAATAATCGATCGAGTTCGCAGCCCTGGTGAAATCTCTGCTTAGCGCACTGAAGCTAGCATTCCAAATTTAAAAGTAAATGTGATTGACTACTGATCTGACAACCTCCTGTCGTATCTTAGCAGTTCGCTTTGTCCAGATGAAGCCTGCGGTTCGCGCTTCTTTTTGACGGTAGAATCGTTTCCGCAGAGAGCATTTTCTTCAGTGCGATATTCCAAGTTCGGAAACACAAGCAGAAAATGTTTTCCCCGCTTTTTAAAGCGCTGGTTGCGTCAGTCGGCACACGACTAACCTTATGAGACTATAAGAGTCGATGTAACGTGCAATATGCATTACCTGCTGGTAAGTACTTGTAGTGATTGGCATGATAAACCTTTTTGTGCAAAAGCGATAACGATAATCGAAAGTTTTGAAACATGCTCTGGGCGATACCGATAGTCGATAAATCTCAATTTCTTAAAGCGATATCGGTAATCGATGAATTATCGCCGATAAATGTTGCGGTAAATCTTTAATGTGTTTGACGAAGTTTTTTTCGTGTAAGTCAAATCACCAGTGTTTTTCTAAATTTTTCAAGAAAAGAAAGCAGTTCACGGACTCTGTTGTGGGATTAAACACAGCAAAGTGAGATTTTGTAAATTGCAACAAGATTTTATCGACACCGTGAATTTTTCCACAGCTCCAACTCCCCAACTTTGAATGCTGTGTGCATAAAGAATCGTTTATCGCGATAATTTATCGGCGATAACAAAATATATTGCAAAAGCGATATCGGTAAATCCAAACTATTTTGAGCGATAACGATAATCGGTAAAAAATTATCGTCGATAACTATCGCCGATCAATTACCGCGATGAATGCCCATCTCTGAGTACATGTCATATGATTATATTAACAATTTACAAATTTGTCGTCTTCGCTAATTCAGCTTGAAAAAATTTATGTTCTCAAAAAAATAATGTTTGCGTAATATAAAATCTTCTGAGAGAAAATACTGGTTTGTGTTGATATACGAACAAGTTTTGGTACTAAAAACTTCTGTCTCGCTTCGAACAGATTCACCTAGTCTCGATCTTGGTCTCGAAATTTTTTTCCAATGTAGGTCTTGGTTTCGACGATCAAAATTATAACTCCATCACTACTTTTTGTTATTACGAGCTTACATTATAAATTCTAGACATGAGAATGAAGTTGGTTTGTTTTTATGTTCATATTTCTTTGTCATAAAATTCCAGTACATGAAATCAAATCGTGCATTTGGAAAAAGTTGGATAAAAGTTAATAAAACGCTAATCTTGTGATTGGTCGGGAAAGTTGTTGAACACTCTATGAACACTCAATAAAAGTTAATAAAACGTTAATCTTGTGATTGGTCGGGAAAGTTATTGAACACACTATGCATCTCCATCTTAAAGCAAAGAATACATAGAACCCAATATCTAGGAAATTTCGCATCTGATAATTTTAAATATGCTTCTTTATATTTTAAGTTGTAGTTATTGTTTTAATGTTGGATGTATCGGTAATAGAAATAGATTTAGGGCAACCTCATGGATTGTTTACATTCTTAACAATATGTTTGTTCGAGAAATGTTAATTTCCAAAGTGCTTAGGCTACTGCTTTTGCTAAAATGGCATTCTACGAAATTTCGCCGATATTATGAAAATTTTAGTGCTAGTAATTACGGGCTACTGCACCGCAAAAATATATTTCATAAGTCCAAACTGCAAATACGTAATAAAAAAAAAAAAATGCAAAAGTTTATTGGTTTTTACAATTTATGATGTCTTAATACACCACTTTGAAATGGCTAGTCAAAAGAGGAGACACGTCACAACTCCGATGAAATTTTTAAGAACTAAATAGTCCTGCAACATCAGCAAAAATTTCGTATGAAAAATAATGACGTGGCGCAACAGGTTAGTCGCTCCAAAATACTTCATCTTCAAATTTTGGAAGTTGCAGAGACCTAACTAACAAATTGAAAATGACCTACTCCCAGTCGTATCAAACAAATTTGCATAGAAGGTTGTCTTTACCGGAAGCGAAAACGAGTGTAACTCATATTCAATGAAACGGAGAAATGATTTTCTCGGGCTTGTCAAAACAGTATTACGCAGAAACCAGATAAGCAAACTTTTTCTACTGATTTCAAGTCGAACTCGATTAATTGCCAATTTTTTGTAGTAGGGGTAGGCCTATTCAGAACATCTTAATAAAATTCAGAGTTTGTATTCAGTTCTTTGCTTTATTATTCGACAATTATAGTCACATGAAAAGAGCCCACCCAAAGTGCTTTTACGTAAGCTTTTAAAGATGTTCTGATCAACTTTGTTTCGGCGACAGTCTACAGCTACATAGAAGATGCTGCCATGCTAGATGGAGCCTTAGAAATACTCCAAAGAGTTTATGCTAGGCCTAAAAACAAAATCTTCGCCCTACATCGGCTAGCCACACACCGACAGAAAGTAGATAAAAGACAGCAATTTTAAAGCAGTAACAGCCGAGCAAAGTCAGAATGATTCGAGAAGAGATGCTTTTATTAGTGAAATTACTTCCAATAGTATTCGACAACGATTGTTATTGAAGAACCACACTTTGAATCTAGAAAAAGCATTGAATCAAGCGAAATCAATAGAAGCTGCAGAAAGGACCTCTAACATGTATAACCTCCAACATTGTTGCGTTCACTGACACACACACAACTTGTATCGGCTATTAGCGAGAACACAGATCCCATCTGATATTAGTTCGGCGGATGTCAACTGCCAACCACTCAACAAGAACTTAAATTTAGAATCAATTTATTGCTAGGTCAACAAAGTAGCAAGCGAATTTAGTTAGCAAGTGTTAAAACACCTTACTCACTTCTCTGAAAAGGAAAACAGCACCGAGAAATTAACAGGCTTAGGCCTACCAGACACCAGTAGCAAGGCGGAGAAATTATCTGAATTATAATGGCTCTTACAACTTTGATTTCAACAAACACACTCTGGCCTTAACCTACACGTACCTCGGCAATCAAATACTAAACACCAACATAGGCTACTAACTTAGGTGAAATAAACAAAGGGAATATTTGCCTCAAATTCACTCACATGGCCTGGACAATTCTATCTCTACAGAACAAAGAAAGTCTAATTTCAGTAGTCTAATTACGTCATGCAAAGTTTCCGAAATTAATTATTGAATAGCAAAGGCGGATTAACCCTTAAACGCCCAAGCGTTTTCTCAATCACTATTATCAGTCTGGGTCGCTAGAGACCCGCAAAGTTAAAAGAAGATATTGCATTAGCTAGCGACTATACTTTTGCCTAACAAGTTTATAGAAACATGTCAACGTGTTGCAGATTCATTGTGGTCGACTTCAAACAACCAAACTTCGAAATAAACAGTTGCAAATACAGTCTGCAATGGCAATGTTTGTAGCGAAACTGAAACAAACTTCACAAAAAATAGAAACGAAAATAATGCAAACAAAAACTGAAATAATGTGTATAAATTAACACTTCGAACTCGAAAAAAACAGGCAAAGAACAAATAGTATTAGGGTAGCTTGTGCTAATACTGATGCGCAGTAGCTACGCAGCACAGTAGGAGCATAAAACGGTAACGTCCTTGTGATCAACACAACACGGTTCATTACATTCCTTGCACACGTCAGCTGTTTTGCGATCTAATGAAGACGGGCAAAAGTGGCGCCGACGTCTTTTACGCTTTCCACTTTGACCTGGAGCAGGAAGAAAAAGGTCAGTATCAGCTTCGTAAGCGCATATTCGAAGAGCGAGTGTGGTAGCTTTTGGTAGGTGCTTGATTTGGGCTCGACGCTTGAGCCAAGGATGAAGCAAACTGATGCCTAATTTATCCAAAAACACTCGACGACAATGACTTGATGTTTAAGGAAATTTTGCATGATAGATCACCATGCTGTTGATCCCTGCGATGTTAAGGCAATTTTAGAAGTATGCAAGTGGCCAGCGCTTTGTTCTTTTTTGCACACTGTAATTGTGGCAGAGTTGATCAAGTCTGTCAACAGCGGCTTTAGTAGCATTGTAGTCCAGTATCGTATCAGGCAAACCAGTTTCTTCATCAACTTTGTTGTCATGGTGCATAGTTGAAAGTAAAACCACGGTTTTATTCTTTCTAGGTACGTAAGATACCACCGTTTGCCTATCACTGAAACCAAAATAGCTGAATCCAACTCTTCTTCTCTTACCATAGTTACAAAGTCAGTGGGAATTTCCCGCCTGTTTTTCCTCATCGTGCCCAGCAAGGTGATATGCTTTTGAAGTAAATCAGTAGCCAGTTGGTAACTGGTAAACCAATTATCAGTAGTAATGTTGACTCCAGTGAAATGGAGAGGTTGTGATAAGTGTTTCACAACATCAGCTGATAAGCCAACGTTTCTTTGATTTCCTTGACGTCTAACATATGGCATTGGCATGCCACTGAAAGTGTGACCGGTAAGGCAATCACACAACAAAAAAAGGTTCATTCCATATTTGTCTGGTTTGCTGGGCATATACTGCCGAAATCCACAGCGATCTCGAAATGGTATCAGCTGTTCGTCTATGGTTACAAATGCACCAACAGCATAATGCTTTCTGCAATTATCGATAAACTTTTCCCACATTTGTCGAAACGCAGCGAATTTATCTTCCGTGCTGCGGTCTTCACGACTATCAAAGCGTAGATTTGCAATAATTTGCTCAAACCGGCTACGCCCAGAAGAGGCTGGAAAAATGGGTCTTCCTGATCGGTCAGAAGACCATAGCGGTCAGAAGACCAGTATGGGGCGCTATTTGGAAAAAACTATACGTTTTGTGAACCATGCTTTTTGAGTCTAAACAAGCTCAAAAAACATGGTTTACAAAACGTGTAGTTTTTTTCCAAACGGCGAATTTGTCCGATGTATAAGTCGGAAATATCCTACTTGTTTTGCGTGTGTTTTTTGGTCCGACTTAGAGCACAATTTGTCCGATATATAAGTCGGATATTTCCGATGTATATATCGGACTAATTATAGTCCAAAAAAGCTCGAAAAACAGGGGTCTCAAAATCATTTTTTTCCAAACGGGGAGTGGCGCGCCGTTTGGAAAAAACAATTTTGTCCGACTTATTTTGCGCGTGTATTTTGGTCCGACTTAAAGTACATTTTGTCCGATATATAAGTAGGACATTTCCAATATACATATCGGACAAACTATGGTCTAAATAAGCTCAAAAAACATGGTTCACAAAACGAATAATTTTTTTCCAAACGGCGCCCCATATGAGTGCTATTGCAATGCCTATAAATAGGCTAAAGTTTGCAGTGTACGACCCAATCGGGAATTGAACCCTATACAAGTTTTCCAGCTACAATACGAACACTCTTGTGGTGTCCTCGAAACTACCAAGTCGCCAGCGCTGTTCTACCACATGAATAGAATGAAACACACCGTAACCAACCGTGACTAACGCGGTCATCATCAGTCTGGAAAAGCAATGTCCCAGTCAGGAGCGGATCCAGGGGGGGGGTATGGGGGATGCATCCCCCCCTACCTGCCAACAATGCTTTGGATAAATGAAATTTTTCCATAATTTCGAACCTCTTCATTACAATAAGCTTTAGTCGCCTTAAGCACGCATAATCAAAACTGTGCGTAGCCTACAAAATGCATTGTATTTGGTGAAGCACTCAAAAGTAGGGGCCAAAAATATGAACAATCTTTGCCTGAAAATTGTACAAAAAGCGCTAAAATGGCCATTGCAGTATGCAAATTTTTGAAAATTTTCCGGGGGAGCATGTCCCCGGTCCCCCCTAGAGTTGTTTTTGTTACTTGAGTTGCTTAAAATTAATTCTGCCGGAAAAAAAAACTACGCTTAACCCTAGAACGACCAGACATTTTTTATAGCATTGCATATCAGCCGGGTCCATTGGACCCGTGTTTGTAATCTGCACTGTAATGCTAGATTTCTCCTTGTTCTACTAAAATTTCAACGTCGTAATGTTGCTGATTTTAATGAAGAACCAAACGCAATTGCTAACATCTGATTGACAAATAAAAAATTCACTTCGCAATCATGTCAGGGGCAACTTAAGAAGGTTATGTTCAGGCATTTTTGCAGAGTTGCACAGAGAAAGCTTTCGTTTATGTCTTTTTTACTGGAATAGAAGTTCTTCTATACTCAGGACCAGATGACATTCTATATCTTCCCACTGATGAGCAGCGATGCTGCTTATTTTCCTACCCCGTCCACTCTTTCCTCACACTGAATCAGCAAGCTCCTACGCGTCGGCCTTACACTGCTTCCAAAGGCACTGTGGTTAGGACAGTGTAGGCCTACCGTACACCAAGAGTCCTTAATACAACAGAGCAATAACATTTGGACACTGTCCACTGGTGTGTCATTATTTTGGTGTGGTGTAGTTACAAACAAAAGCTATTCCGTGGTATCGTCACCACTCTTACCACTGTTATAACTAGGGCCCGCTAAAGTCGATAAAGTCAAAATTTTTTCAGGACCTTGTTACATGATCAAATGTGTACTAACGTTCGTTTCAGGTGTTCAGGAGTCTGTTTTGGTAGATTATATAAGTCAAAATTTGTCAAAATTGTCTATCAAAAATTTCCTTGCAAAAGCGAACAAATTTATATTTTTCAACTATTTTTTTGATTTTTTGAGCTGCTATTAAAATTTTATGCGCAGTTAAATTTTATTTTAAACTTTTGAAATAGTTGCAATATTTGCACTATCGTCACAATAATGCGTGCGGTGATTGAGAAGGAAATAGCACTTGATATGCATGAAACGTCATTGTTGATGCATAAATACCGGTATATAATTGTTAGACAATTAATCTAATCCTATAAAAGCCTTACGCTCTGTACACGTGGTCTTTTAAGTTGTAGCTTGCAAAGCAAAGAATGCCAAAACAAGCCAAATCTTCTATAGCGAAAGTTAGGCAAACTTGCCAGGAATATCCGGATGAGTTTTTGGCAACTTGCGATGCAACCTTTGCGACGTGTTAGTCAAATGCGACAAAAAGTTTTTTTGTGGAAAGCCACCGAAAAAGTAAGCAACACCAAGGAAAATTAGAGACGAAGAGCAAATCTCAAAGTAAGCAAACGTTTTTACATTTCGATCTAGTAAACTTCAAGGAACAGGCTGTTTCTTCATTCTTAGCTGCAGATATCCCACTTCATAAACTGAACCATCCTTCTTTAAAGTCTCTGTTTGCTAGAATGGGAAAAGTATTGCCTTCGGAGACTGCAGCCCGGGCATGTGTTGCTAAATTGGCATCCCAAAAAGAGGAACAAATTCAAGAATTACTTCGTGACAAAAACATTTTTTTGATTGTGGATGAAGCAGAGGTTGCTACACAAAAGCATATTAATGTGCTTGTGGGCAGCTTAGATGCTCCAAATCAGACATTCCTCGTTAATTGCCATCCACTTGACAGCGGTCGCAATGTTAATAGCATTATTATTCTGCACACTGCGGATGACATATTGCGACAACTTGAAATAAAACGCGAGAATTTTTCATTGTTCTTGACTGATGCTGCTCGGTGCATGTCTTTGGCTGGAAAGACATTAAAGAAATTATACCCTTCTTTGATGCATGTCACCTGCGTTGCGCACTTACTACATAACTGCGCTGTGCATGTGCGTGCTCATTTCAAAAATATTGATGAAGTAATAGCAACGATCAAAGCAGCAACAATCAAAAACAAAGATCGCAAGAAAGACTTTCATGATGCTGGTCTGCCATCTCCTCCTAACCCTGTAATTACAAGATGGGCAACTTGGCTTAAAGCTGCCTTATATTATTGTGAGAACGTTCCAGATGTTCGTACCATTGTCAACAATTGGACAAGTGCAGGCCTCTTAGTCAGCAGAGCAAAAGACGCTATCAATGTGGAAGGTTTGGTGTCGGACTTGGTTAAAATAAATCTGTACCGGACTCTAGCAGCCAATATAGAGTTCTTAGAAGGAAGTGCCTGCGCAATAACCAAAGCATACGGACTGCTGAAGAATATGCAATTCGATGATGATCCTTGCGCAATTAAAGACTACATTAACAAACGACTATCCAACTCTGATTTAGAAACAATAATAAACTGTACCAACTTGACAATTGACCCAACAAGCTACGCACTATTGTAAAAAGCCCAGCCAACCTCTGCTGCTGTTGAGAGGTCGTTTTTTATGCTCAATAAATTACTGAGAAAAGACAGAAATTTTGATGTTAAGAACGTAAAAAAATATATGATGCTGTATTACAATAAAACGTCCTTGTAATTATACTGCGTGGCTTTCGTTAAAAAAATCATAGACACACTGTTAGTGTACAGTACAGTTGCGATAGCAACGCAATTTTTGTATTACACACTAATTAATACCGGTACACACAATTGCTCGTTATTCTAGGTTTTAACGTCATGCGTCGCTTTGTTGCATTACCTTCAACACTGAGTCATTGAGAAAATGTTCGAAGTAGGCTACCTTTTTCTTTAAAAACTTATATAAATTGCAGATTATAAGATATATTTAATTAATATAGTGCAACAAGACATAAATAATACGCGGAAGCGGTTAAGTCAAAATATAGTCAAAATTTTACTAAAATAAAGTCAAAAATATATTTTTTTAGGTCAAAAAAAAAAATGGCCCTAGTTATAACAATCGCATCTCTTTTCTCTTTCTTTTCAATTTCTTCTTCACCTTAGTCACCAGACAGTGCTAGCTGCATTGCATTTATGGGCTGAGCATAGTGCGACCCAGTCATGGTTTTTGACTGGAAACTGTAGTGTGTTGTTTTTACCTTTTCTCTTATCAATACAGAATTTTGGAGTAAGCTGGCCAAACACTTTTTAAAATTTTTGGGATGGTTCCAACTAGAACCAGCAGGTTCTTCATTGGCGTCCTATCAAACTCCACGTCGATTCAAAAGTTGTCACATGTTGTTTTTCTGGCATCCTTTTTGAAAAGTATATCGAGACTCATCAGTCATCACAACCTCACAGCCAAAGGGCATTGTAAATGTCCAAGCAATCTTGACACCTCTCATTTTTGTACCATAGTGACTAGGTTCAGCTGGTACAAATTGGCGAAACGGACGCTGACCACAAAATGCCAGTAGCTGTTCATCCACAAGGGTTAAAACAAACTCTTCAAAAGTGTGCATTCCGTATTTCTTATACCTTTTGAATCGGTCTGTGGTGGTGAGTTTGCAAGGTGGTCTTTTTTACCGTGCCGAGACTGATGCCTTATTGAACCTCACAACCTGGCCATTTCCTAAAATCGATAAGCTTATTATAATTATTTTATGAGTTGAAAATGTTTTTGTTGTTGGATTTTTTACGAGGCACGTGTTGATTGTTATTCAGGCAACACAATTACAAACTCCTAGGTCAGCTATAAATGACTCAAAGCAACAGCTTCTATCCAAACGTGACATCAGCTGCACAATTTCTTACACACTCATTCCAGACACGTTATAAAATGCATACGGTCCATTGGACCCGGCTGGTAATAGATGCTAGAAATCGTCCTCGCCTCAAAAATCAATAATCAATAAGATGGAGGTTGATACCAAAACAAACCTTCCCAGTAGGCAGGCAAAGTCAAAGAAGCTCAACATCCCTCATCACGCTGGCAAAAATCTGTGCGACCTCATAGTTTGTCTTCGGGTCCAATGGACCCGTGTGGTCGTTCTAGGTTTAAAAAAGTGACAAAATTTGGTGCCCTTCCCTGAAAAAGATTTTGAATACGCCCCTGATACAAAACATTTTCAGAGGGCTTATGTACGGCCGTTTTCGAATCTAAACGTCTCAGTATTTAGTTAACATTTAACTTAATATAAATCACACCCCCCTCTAAAAAAATTTTTGGATCCGCCCCTGATCCCAGTCACACTGATCGATACAGTTCATGTGGGCGATCGGAACCGCAGCTAGCTCCTATGTTTTGTAAAAGCTGAGTAAACATTAGCCGAATTTCTTTTTTTTTTAATTGCTTTCCAAATGCTGTAGGTTACGACAGAAAATAATGCTGCTCCGTGACAGTACAACTTTATGAACAAGTCCAAACTTGTCCACTGAAATGCGCATTGCGTAAAATTTCTCTTATACGCCTATTGGTAGTCTGCACTCTGCACCCTACCGAGCCCTGTTTCAAGAAAGCCAGGACTACTAAAGGGACGTCAGAAGACCAAAAAAAACTTCTCCAATGACTTACCGGTAGCATCTTTTGTTGTGCTCATGAATCCTCTCTCAATGGAAATTCACGGTGGATGCATACCATGTATAATTGCGACCTGTTATTGTGAATTTGTAATGCTGCATATTAATATTCTAAATGAAAAATACTCTGTTTGTGCTAGGCCCCAGAGGAGTTCTCTGTCCACTGACTACTGGCCATAACAATTTGTATATAACTTAAAAGTTTTGCAAGAGCATTAACCTTTTTTTGTCACAACCTTTGTTTTATAATTACCAATTAGTTTTCAGGGACAATCTAATTGTAACATTTAAAAATTGTATAATTGCATGCTTACATGTTTTAATTCCTGCTTAATGCTTCAAAAACCTCGTCGGTTACGTTTATTTTTTTTTGTAAGTCCGTAGTTTCAAGATTACTGCCAGGACTGATGGTGTACTACACATTATCAATTCTGTATCGCTGTGAATATAATTAATCATTCAGTGATTTTTTTCCATCGGTCCTTGATCTTCTGTACTTCACGTGGCAGCGATCTAAATGAGCTTTGCTCTCTTCGCTTTCTCCTATGTGCATATTTCCGAAGCTACAGAGTGTAATGTTACCGTTTACTTATGTTTGTTTTTGGAGATGTTGTACGTCAATAAAAGCTTTGTTCTTCTTGTTCACAAAATTTCACTATACCAAGTTACGTACCGTACCACATGGTAAGGTACGTTTAGTACGCATATTTATAACACGTACCAACGTACCGTACCCGTACCTTATCAATAATTACGTACCGTACAAGCGTACCGTACTATTTACCGAAAAATGGAGCGTACCGTACCGTACTTGCGTACCGTACCGTACTGCCATCCTTGTTGTTGTGTACCCCAATGCAACTCTGGATACCGATCTTGTGTTGGTAAATGCCCATGTTTCGTTTTTTCTGTTCTGGTCGATGCAGATATGAAGGGTAAATGGATAAATGTTGCGAGCCTTGTCCCAATGCACAAAATAGACTCGGATCAGTTGAGATATTGGTGTAATACAGTTATGAAATCTTTAAAAGATATGTTTTTCATTCTGGCTGTTTCCGTGTACAATCATAGGCTATATGCAACAGGTGAAAATGTGCGTAAGTGTAGTTATGAGATCTCATTATTTAGTAACTTTCATGTAAAAACAAAAAATTGTATGTGTAAATAACAATAAGCCTTCTGACAACTTTGACCTCATAGATAAAATATCAGAGTAAACAATTTTTACTGTTTGTAAATGTATGATCAATGTTGTCGGTATCAGATGCTGCAGCAGCTCTTATGTTGCAATACCTGTAGTAATGTTATACTTGCTTAATGCTTACCTGCATTTACATAGGCTCAACACTCAACAGCTCATCTAGGGTATTTTTGCTTTTTCTTAAAATCCACAATATTATAATTTTCTCAATGCAGCGGTTGATTTAACAGATGTAATTTTACCAAAAAAATGTGCTATTTCTATGTTTCTTGTTTTGCAGAAAAATGTTAATGGATCTCTGTGATGGTTTCTTGTTTTGCAGACAAATGTTAATGGATCTCTGTGGTGGTAATTTGAAACCATATTGTTCGCATCCTACGAAGACTGGAGAGCTGCATTTTAGTTATAGGATTTCACTCACAATCTAAAAAATATTTTCAATAACGTTTTGTCAAAAGGCTGAATGCACATTTCAGTTTTTGGTTTTGAGGATATATTGGGTCCAGTTGCCTGGGTTTGTTTATTAACGTAAACCATCTGTATGCTTTAGAAGAACACAAGAGCTTAAAAGTTGCCCATTCACTGAAAAAGGCATCCTTGAATCCAAGCAATATGGCAAAAACTTCCACTCAGCATGCCTTGAGTAAGTTGGATAATTGGATTATTTTTAGCGTTATAACTTGGAGATTGATTAGTCAATTGCTATTTGCGCATTTTGCTACTATACTCAAAATGTGCAGCTGTAGTTCTTTCAAATGCATGCCTGTTACTAGATGAAGATTGAACTGGGTAACTATAAGCTGAACAAAATTGCTTTCATTGTGTCAATACAGCTGTATTTAACCTCGTGGGTTCTTCGCTGCTTCCTAATCCACGTTGCGTCGTACCTTATGATGTTTTACTTTCGCTGCTATATTATTTTCTGTTGTCTTTGTGGACAAATAAAATAATCTGAATCTGTCATTCGTCATATTTCTTGGCTCTTCAAAGATTTTTTTAAGCACTGGTACAGTAGGATTAAAAGATTAAAATTACTGTTAAAATTTAAAAACACAACAGTTTATTTTGTCAGTAAACGACTCATCAGGTGTCACAGATTCTTATTTAAATAGAATCTCATCGGTAACGACTCATCAGGTGTCACAGATTATTTGTATCTGACACATGATGAGTCGTTGCCGACGAAATAGGCTGTTGTGTTTTTAAATTTTAATTCTGATTTTAATGCTGCTGATTCTGCTCTGGTTTTTATCATCGAGCACAAAGCATTATAGTTCCAGTTATCCCAACTTTGCTGCTACTTGAAACTTCATCACTTTTATTAACAACGTTTAGAAAGTGATGTCTTTGAAATCACCATCAAAAGGTATTACTGTTGTTACCGATCCTGACGAGAAATATGGTTTGGCACTTTGTGAAGAAATAGCGTTCAATTAAAGTTATTGCGGTTTTTACCGTTATGTTGTAGGCGTGGGCCTGCTAAAGATTTATATATATCAAGTGTGAAAGAACGTATTTTTCATTTTTCACTGAAGCATTGCCGTGCATTGTGACCCAGGCTTATATTTTGGAACTTTCTACATAATATTTCAATTTTTCGTTTTAGGATCGAGAAAAAATAATGAGATGTGCAAGCCTCTGATCTTAAATGCAGAAGGGTCTGCCAGCTTCTGTCTCACATTTTTGCATCGAGCAACTGAAATATTTTAGCAGTGGAAGGCACCAGAGGGCAGTCTGGTTTAACAAATGAAACCTACACGGCGTGCATTCAATCCATGGAAGCTGTAAGTCAAATTGACTTCTCACCTGATTTCCAAACATGGGTTCAGCCAGCTACGTGCTTCCTGAAAAATTTACCAGCGATCCAATTGAAGGACGTTTTGGCTAGTACCACCGGGCCAATAGCGGTGATTTTTGTATGTCAATTCTGCAACCTTTTCAACCAAGAAAAAATTCGTTGCCTGAGCCTGCTGCGACAAAAAGCTCTTCCCACTTTCGCTAGTTTAAATACTAGCCAAGAGCAGCATTTATGGCCATGTTTGAAAAGATTGTAAATAAAAATAATGAGCATACATTCTTGGTTAAGCAAGTTTGTTTACATGGACATGACAATTTTATTCCTATTGTGCAATCACAATTCAACTGCTTTGCTAAAAATCAACTCAAGCGAATTAATCAATGCGCCGTGGACCACCCTGCAACAATGTGCCGTGGCTTACACAAGTTATCTTCAAAATCTAGACCGAAACATTAATTCGATTATTGCTCTTTTTTCGTGTTTTGACTCTGGTATACTCTGAGTAGCTGCTGTGATAGGCCAACTGTTTTTTGCTTAACGCTCATGTGAATGCATGCTAAAATGTAATTACGATGCCGGTTGTCTGAAATATCCCAGCATTGAAAAGTTTCTGTTCTTGTTTGCATCGAGATAATTATGTAACTTAGCTCGCATTAACTTCAATATTTTTTCAGCGAAAAATATTGCGAACATGGCAGATTTTCTGACTTTCGTAAAAATGACATTAGAATTCAGCGGGTAAAGTTAGAATTTTGTTTAAAAATTGTGATTTTAATACGCATACGATAATTTTGAATATTGCGTTCTTACTTTGACTCATTGCATTGTTAACTTTTCTTTCCACCGCCGGCAGGAATCGAACCCACATTAATTTTTATGCTACTATGATAATGGTTTAAAAACGATTATGGCAATAATTTTTCATTTCATCATTTTTGGATAGTTTACACCAACTTAAAACAACCTTCTAGTGATGTGGGATAGTTAGGCTACCGGTAACGTAGTTGTGAGTTAGTGGGTATAGGTTCTTTCATTGGGTATCGTTGTTT
The DNA here is from genome assembly GCA_964006365.1 of Trididemnum miniatum. Classification (NCBI taxonomy): domain Eukaryota; kingdom Metazoa; phylum Chordata; class Ascidiacea; order Aplousobranchia; family Didemnidae; genus Trididemnum; species Trididemnum miniatum. The sequence continues at coordinate 21,058,170 of OZ023239.1, forward strand.
GGGGCCAGTCGCCTGCCAAAAATAGGGCACAACCTAGAAAAGAGGTGAAGTCGAAATGTTCAGGTAAAGCAATCCAAAAAAGAGTCTTTACAGTCTGAAATGAGTTAAGCCTGGATTGGCTGTGCGTAGCAAGGCTGACGAGACTTTGGTTATAGTTAAAACAACCTGTTCTGCAATGGCTCTTAGCACCACTGTTGTCAGTGTGATATTGAAGTAAGCGATCCCGTTGTTCTAGATATCCCTGATGAAAGGCTCTTACAACTTTGATTTCAACATACACACACTGGCCTTAACCTACACATACCTCGGCAATCAAATACTAAGCACCAACATAGGCTACTAACTTAGGTGAAATAAACAAAGGGAATATTTGCCTCAAATTCACTCACATGGCCAGGACAATTCTATCTCTACAGAACAAAGAAAGTCTAATTATTCCAGTAGTCTAATTACGTCATGCAGAGTTTCCAAAATTAATTATTGAATAGCAAAGGCGGATTAAGGAATTCGGCTTAACACAAAGTGTAGTGCTAACAAACATGTTACTTCAACTTCTAGTCAACCTCTTGAGGAACCTATTCAACTACCCGTTAAAGAAAGGGAATGTTTATCAAAGGAAAATTACAACCATCCAACAAAACCTGTTCCTTTTGTGGAAAGTCGTATCACCCAAGGTCCAACTGTCCAGTCAAGTCGATTAAATGTTATTCGTGCGGAAAAGTTAAATATTTTTCAGGACAATGCAGATCTTCAAACCGGAAGAAAACGTTTGGGTTCTTTGATGAGTCCAATCAACCTCAACTTACCGTTCTCACTGCAGCTGATCCCATAGCTGCTGGTGCTCCTGGGGCCGTATTCTATGCTAACGATTCGTAATGTCGTTAAAGCGATTCGTTATGACAAGTCGGTATCTATAAGCGCTATTCGTGACGCGTTAAAGCGTGTTACGATTCGTAAAAGGGACCTATTCCATGCTCCATTCGCTGTGTAGTGATATTCGCTTACTCAGATGCGGTTGTAGCAGCGTTGATGACGTAATGAACGCAACTACGGCAATCTTGGTTGAAATGCTGCGTTGGCGGCAAAATAAAAGTGCTAAATTTTCTTCGCGGATTGCATCAAGCTACAATAAGCTACATCCATTCATTGATAAGATTGTTACAACTTGCAAATTTGGTTCATTCAATTTGAGCATTTTTGCAGCAAATCGTCGGAAAGACGCAGGGATATTGACAATGAAAATACTGTATAACCAACTAGTCCAGTTAGTGAAAAATGAAAACATCTAATTGAATGCCTGGGCGAATCGAAACCAGGAGAATAGTGTTTTCGATTCGCTTAAGCTTTAATTAAAAGATTCGCTTCAATTAGAACAAGCATTGGCTAATTGCACAACAACAACGCCTTCATCAAGGGGAGGAATTGCTAGAGGTCTAAAACGAACTGCAAATGAGGACGCAGATATGAAAACTGACATAAGAAAACCGAAAGACGCTAACAAAACTTTGCAGTGCACTCTTTCAGGCATTTTTTTGAATTAAAAACAGGGAAAGAGATACACGTGGTTAAAAAAATATATCAGCGTCTAGTAATAACATCAGTGTTAGCAGTGGCACTGGTGACTTATCTTTTCCTATTATTTTCAGCAATTGCCTAATGGAAAACAAATAGTGGATTAGGTTATCAGGCTTATTTAGAGAGCTTGTTTGTTTGGACTTTCAAAAATATCAGCCTCTATTAGTCATAACCTACAAAGTTCTTTCAAAAACTTTTTTGCTTTACATTTTTTTAAGATCAACATCTTTCTTTTGGACCCTTTGTTTATTACTTAAAAGTCGAGTTAAGAGCAAAATAAGGCAATGCCATTCTATCAAATGCTATTTAGAAATATATGCGACTTAACACGACATAACGACAACTCTGAAGTCGTCGATATTTTTCTGCGTGAATCGTTAACGCGTTACGAATGTTCGATATAACTTTACGATAGCGATGTGCATAGAATAGCAAATTAACGATTTTACTAATATGTGACCAATAATGATTACGAATAACGATAGCGAAGAGCATGGAATGCGGCCCCTGCTTCGCTTCAATTGGCTACCACTCTCATGAAACACAACGATCTTCGTGCTACAGCTCTTATAGACTCTGGTGCTTCAAGTACCTTTGTTAACTGTAAGTTTGTGTTAAAGCATGCATTGCGCTACCAACCACATAACGAAAGCACATGCTTGGCCTGTAAAGATTTTCGAGCTAACGTAATCGGTGCCAAAGCTTTTGACGTAGTTCTTCAAGATCAATCATATTATGCGAATGTTTTGTTTAATGTAATGGATGAGCTTTGCGCCGATGATCAGCAGTGCTGGAATATGGGATCAGCAGCACTGCAATAATAAAACCTTCTGTAAGCCCATGACGCGCACAATGATGATCACAAAAAGGGAATGGTAATAAATTATTCGCAAACTGTTAATCGCTCTACCGTGCTTGACCCCTATCCTTTGCCTAAGGTTGATGAACAAGTTAACCAAATTGCTCGATACCGTGTTTGCAGCACTGTTGATTTGAAATACGCCTTCATTTGAAATACGCATATCAAATACCTATATTAGTAGAAGATAGGCCTTTAACAGCTTTTGAAGCGAACGAAAAACTGTACCAATATTGTCGTTTACCCTTCGGTGGTATTAGTATGTACCGGTATTAATGCAAATAAGTTAAGTCTACTTGCCTTTGCCACTACATTGTAAGCTTAAGCTGTTAGTTACCCTTAACATCCCAAATCTTTCATTAAACCCAGTATCTCGATATAATTGCAAATAATGCAGAGTCAATCTCTTAGCTTTACACCTTAATGACCACCAAAAAGTCTACTTTGGCACAGCCTTATTGTCGCAACGAACGTAACTCAGACTGCGATAAAGCATTGATGACGTAACACCACAGGGTTAGTTCTTGCTACGAAAGGCTGTAGCAGAAAAGCCTTTTGCGTGTTGCCATTTATTATAGAAGTAGTAGTAGTTGCCGGATTTTTTATGTTTAACTAAAAAGTAATGCCATCATCAACACAAAAAACAGCTGGGATAACAATGAAGAAACAGCGACAAAACGATATATGTTGAACATGCTCAAGATGAAAATGCAGAACAAAAGCGTTTAAAAAAAATTAGCACGGTCGCTGCACTTAAAAAAAACAAAACACAAAAACGGGAAGTAAAAAACAAAACATACACATCAGACAAGCAGTACAACTTATAGATTTCCATGCCATTAAACCAAGAAACTAAAACCTTCTGTATTAATAATACTACTAGTATGCAAATTTTTATTAAATTATCCTCAACAAACTAACAATTCGTCCCTCCTGTTCGGTAGTCTATAGAGTTCTCTTTCAGCAATTCAAAATTTAATTTCTGTTCATATATTGTCGAACTCGTAGTATGCTATACGTAATAACTATTACTGTTACTGGGGTTACAGGAACAGCAAAATGACTCTTTTTTAGGTTCTGAGTGCAATAGGCTATTACTACAAGTTGATATATTAGCACATTGATTATGAAATGGCTGGGAGCAGAGTTGACGTTCAGTTGATTTTTGCTTTTTTTATAATTTTTTGACAAATACCACGAAACAGCTTGGAAGAAGGCATGAAAAAAACAGATAGGTTACAGGTTTAGTAGAATAAAAAACAAACAGTCAATCTCCACTATGCGAAACTAAGTTAAGCTTAAATTTCAAAATAATCAATATTTTTAGATAGGCTAAGGCAGTGGTTCTCAAACTTGTCGGAAGTATCGAACCCAACAGGTGTCATGCAAGCATACATCGAACCCTTAATTATAACCAGGAGCGGATCCAGAAAATTTTAGAGGGGGATGCAGTTTTGAATTAGGCTGAATGTTAAATGAGTGCAAAGACGTTAGACGTCTAAACCGGAAAAAAGCATAAGCTCTTTGAAAATGTTTCACGTCAGGGGCGTATTCAGAATATTCTTAAGGCGGTGGAGGGTGGCATAAAATTTTTACATTTTTTAAGCGTATTTTTTTCCGGAAAGTTAATTTGAAGCAAATTGAGGAACAAAAATATGGCTTTAGGGGGGTCCGGGGGTATGCTTCCCCGGAAAGTTTTCAAAAATTTAGACACTGTAATGGCCATTTTAGCGCTTTTTGAACAATTTTTATGGCAAATTCTGTTTAATTTTTTTGCCTCTAACTCTAAGTCCTTCACCAAATATGATACATTTTGTTCGCACATTTTCGATTTATGCGTGCTTAAGGCGTAAAGATGATTGTTATCAAAGAGATTTGAAATTATGGAAAAATTGTATTCATCAAAAACAGCGTTGAAAGAGTATGGTGGGGGGATGCATCATTCCACGCAGAGATAGTCATTTACTACAACTGTATGCCTTTTTGCAAAAACTTATTCTGATCTTAGCCAAACCCCTGCTGCAGCCTCACCGAACCCCTGGGGTTCGGTCGAACCCAGTTTAAGAACCACTGGGCTAAGGGGTTAAAAGTGAAAGAACAGGTCTCGGGGACTTCTGTATGTGACGTAAGTTGTTTGAAGCTGATCAATGGACGAGGTTGCCACTTAATAGTTTACTTTGTGCTTTGCTGGAATCAGGAAATCTTATTCTATTGATGTCACAAAAATCATCAATAAGATGCTTTCGCCCCATAAATTTGCAGAACACCGATGCTTTAAGTGTCCATACATTTTTGAACCCAAATGATTCTCTGGTTTGTTCCACTAAACGAAGTCACCTCTTGGTAAGAGATTTAGTAAGAGCCAATTTGGGGTCCGACTCCTGCCTGTTTTTCAAATTGGACTTGTGATTGACACCATGTTCCGCACCGTACGTCTGACAGCTTTAATAATGATGGGATTTTTATTTTTAATTGAAGGCAGAACATGACTGATATCAATATCTGATTGAGTTAGTTCAGATGGCAAGTTTAGTCTGAAATTTAAAGTATTTAGAACAGGGGTGTGCAACCTTTTTTACTGGGGGGCCACTTTCGAAAATTTTAACAACGTCGAGGGCCAGTCACCGTCAAATATGTATAAAATTATAAAATGCTAAACACAACCCGTGTATTATAGACGGTACAAATAGCTAAATAAATCGATTTAAAAAAAATTTTTTGTCCTGCCATCGTCGAGGGCCACATTGACTGGCCTGGAGGGCCGGATTGTGGCCCGCGGGCCGTGGGTTGCACACCCCTGATTTAGAACAAAACTTTCAAATACCTCATTAGTTGCTTTTGCAGGAACATTTTGGTAGCCATGCATTATCAAACAGTTACTACGACTGTACTGTTCCAAATCATCAATTCTTCTTTCATTGATGGAGACCTTATGAGCAAGTTCCCGAACAGACACCTCAACTGAAGATATCATTTCAGAAACCTGTTCCAAGTGCCTTCCCTGAACATCTATTGTTCCTGCAAAAGAATTACTAGCAGCAGTATTAAATACTGCTACATTAAATACTGCTGCTAGTAATTTGTTCTTGATTTTTTAAATACAACTTTTTGTATTCTTCTTATTTATCACTTACCTTTTTAGGGCTTCCCAAATTTGTTTCAATACTTGTGTGGCCATTGTGTACCAAGGTAATGTAGAATGCTCAAATATTACCGTAGTATTGAAGGTAGGTAGATAAAAGTCCAAATATGATTTCAGTGAACTGCAGCAATTATTTAACAATAAAATTTGTTTACCCTCTAACCAAATTTCACTGCAAAACCTTAAGCATCCTACATCCTACACCTTATTCAAATGGAATGACAAATCATTGGAAGCAAACCGCAAAATTGACTAATCATAATATTATTTATTGGGGTTACAAAATTGAGAAACCATAGGATTAATCATAGCATTGTTTATAGAAAATTTATTAAAAAAAAAGAAATTGTCGATAGTTGTCTAGATAAGAATAGAAAAAATTTTGCTTCTTAAAAAAATAAGGTGATAAACTAGGTAGGCTGCAGCCTTTTTCCCTTCACTACGAGCAGCCCCTGACCCAGTGAAAGCGAGGTGTTGGCCGTCAGTATGGACGGCTGCAATTGTGATGTCAAAGATTAACAACTGGTGCATACCGGTAACCTGTTTCGCTTTGTAGACTAGTTTTAGCATGATGATGATGATGTAGGCCTTGTTACACTGGTCAAAAATGTGTCGTTTCGTGATACTCATCTTGGAACTACGTGAAAATTGAAAGGGTTGTGAATTTTGAAACGCTGAATCCAAATTTTTTGTTCTTCGCTTTCCCAACAGGGCACATCGGGAGTTATGACGTCATCAAGAAAGAAACATCGAAAAATTTTTGCAGATACACAGCGCACGTAATGCGTTGTAGTTTCTACTATGGTTTATGCAAATGCTTCAAACCGGTCTTAAAATGCTCTCGATATAACAGGCCATCGCTCTGTCAAGTATTGGCGTCATCGGTTGATGACGTCATAACCCACAAGTAAAAGACTTCGAAATTTTGAATTTTCACTAGTGGTTTCGTTTCGTTTTTTATTATTTTACTGATAGTCAGAATAGAAAACTGAATTTTCGTATGTAGAGTCTAAACACTAATATCTACGAATTTGCAAATTTTCGTTGAGTTTGAAATAAAACAAGTGAAGATATTTAGTGGTGCAAATGAACAGCTTTTGTAAGCATAGTCATTTGTAAAGCTTTATTTTCTCAATATAATCGCTCATTACATAAGCTTCGATTTAATTGGTGTAAGAGCTGACGATGATATCACACAAATAGCATGCTTTATTTTACTTTCAAATATCTACCATTGACGTCATCGATTGATGATGTCGTTACTCGTCATAACTCGTAAGTAAATTTTTTAAAGAAAATGTTCTTTTTTGTAATTTTGCTAATATTAGTTTTTATTAGCACTAAAATTTGGTATTTAGACTCCAACAATGGTTATCAAGACATTTGCAAATCTTCAGAGTAAGGTTGAGTTTTAATGCCCTTTTATCTGTATCTTCAAATTTTTGTAAGTTGATACAAACTCTATTTGCTGATGCTGAAAAAAAAATATGTGACATAAAAGTTGTGGTACGCGTTTTTAATGAAATAACGTAATCAACAATACCGTAATATGACAGCATGAATTACCGCAGTAAAGTCATACCGAAATGGCCACTTGCACATAATAAATTTGGCTCTCATGCTTAAACGACGTCGTCTTCATCATCGTCATCGCTGCAATCAGTTTGTATTCTGCAAGCGTTTCTGCTACGTTTTGACAAACGGTACACGAGCATAATTCTGTGTATGATTTGTCATTGGAACGACAAGAACATTGGTTGGTACTACAATGTGCTTTTTTGCACTCTGATGACAAGGGCTTCAGTAGTTCCGTTGGAGCTTGTTCTCGAGACATCCATTTTATATGAATGCGGTCAGATGTCACTCTCCAACCGTGATTGCTTGGAGAAGGAGCGCCAATACGTGCATGAGCGCTCTGCGATCGATCGCAGCCTGATAAATCGAACAATAAGCGTGCTGTAACAAAGCATCCCGACAAAGCGCGAATCTCTTCTCATCCAAAGGTTTGGTGCAAAATAAACGGTATCGGGCCTCATCCACATTTGTTCATGTTTGGTAGTAAAGTGTGCTAAGAAAGTTTTCCGAAGTAAGAAATACTTTATCTTCTATTAGAAAATCAGAGCCAAGACATTAGAAGGAATGCTGATACGCTGGCTGGGAGATAAAAAGTTGAAATGCTTTTCTATTGCCTTTCTTTATAAAAGCACTGGTTGGGTCCGCCCCGCAATTATTAGGCTTACATATAATTAAGCTTACTAGTTAACTTCATAATTGCAATACTGTATAACAACAACGACATTAAATATGGGACGAAAATAGCTTAAGGAGGAAAAATAAAGCCGCTGTAAATCTCAAAACTGGACGTTTCGACAACATAAATTCAGCTGTCATCATCAGCAGTGTATGCAAGGCAGTACAAAACTGTAAGAACTAGAATAGTTAGAATTGTAAATTCTAGTTCTTACAGTTTTGTACTGCCTTGCATACACTGCTGATGATGACAGCTGAATTTATGTTGTTGAAACGTCCAGTTTTGAGATTTACAGCGGCTTTATTTTTCCTCGTTAAACAACGACATTGAACTGCAATATGTTTTTGATACGTAACCAGCAACGGTGGAAGCATTTCTAAAGTGGGGACAATGACCCGATTTCCTTTGCCTACAACTCATATCCAGCCTGTCCACATGTGACATGTCCAATTTTGGGGACAGGGTAATTGTGTAGCTAAAGTTTATTGTTTTAGCTACGCCAACAGCTGCTGTAAATACAAAACCGTCCGTAAAGCCTCTATTTGAGCGCCACTATAGTAGGATTGAAAAATAGAGCGCCACTCTCTAATTGAACACCACCTGTAATGCCACCACAGGGGAAGGTAATGAAAATGACGAGGACGGCGACACAGGGACGTGTCACCTAATTTTCCGCATTGAATATTTGATTGCTTATGAGTAACTGTGTTACGGTAGATGTTTTTTTTTTTCTTTAAAGGTTTATCGTTAACTTTGTTATAAGTTTTTTCTTCTCATTAATTACATTTATCTTCCCAAAATTCTGACCAGCTAGTCAAAAAATATAGCACCATCCTTTAACTCTGGGCTAGGCAAACTACGTCCCGCGGGCTGCAAGCGGCCCGCAAGACCATTTTGTGGGGCCCGCGGGCACTTACAGAAATATAAACTTCTATCGTGAATTTTTTTTGTTTTGTTCTTCAATGATTTTTAGTAGAAAACAGAACATCTGAGGACGTGTAGACCTTTTCATTTGCTCTTCCAATCAGTGCGGCCCTCGGCATCAAAATTTTTTCAAGTAAGGCCCTTCGTGTGGCCCACCCCTGCTCTAACTCAACACCACCATTAATAGAACGCTAGAATAGGAGAAGAAAAGGGTTGAAAAATAGAGCGCTGTGTTCGTGCGGCGCTCTAATAGAGGTTTTACGGTATGTCACGAATATGGTCACGGAAACAACGAGAGCAGTCAGCTTTTTTGGAACATACGAAAAGGCAAAGCTGGGATGATCAATAACTTAGCTCCAATTAACGTTATTTCCTACACTGATAAGGTGATGTGTAGAGAAATAGTAGAACTTCATAAATCGCATCGCCACACGTATATTTAGAATCAAAACGTTTTAATTGCTTTCTCTGACGAGAAAAAGCGATTTTGTTGGCAAAGGAATTTCTAGGGTTAGCACTGCATAGCAAAACAAAGAGAATTAAAAAACTTAAATACATTCAAAAACAATTTGAAAACAAGGCTATACATATTTTGCACAGTCCGCCGCTTTAATTTTATGTCAGCTGCTTATTTTATCGATTTCGAAGGTTAGTTGTTAACGACAAAACGTTAGTTGTTAACGATTTTGAAGGTTAGTTGTTAACGACAAAAACGTCAAAATTGTTAACGACAAGTCTGAAAAAAGCAAAGCTCCCACCTTCCCAAGAATTGGCCCCGCCCCTCGCATTATGAACAATTACATCGCAGATTAGGCTACATTTCTTTTGCGTGACTGTCTGCCAAGTCAGTGCAGACAGTAGGGTATGCAATGCATTGATGGAGGGGCCTAGTTTTGAGTTTAGTTGCTATTGTTTACTACAAACGACACTTACGACAACTACTGTACCTCGCCTCGTCTAAAAACGTACTGTAAAATGCTTTTTTCTTACTGAAAGCTTAGATCAGTGATTCTCAATCTTTTCTGAGTCGTGGCCACTTGACAGTACCTAACGACCCAGGCCCCTGTAGCGAGTAAGTTTAAAAATCTTGGTCTGTAAAAGAACACTCTGTGCTCTGTGGCCCCTTTGGAAGGACCAAGTGCCACAGTTGAGAACCCCTGGCTTAGATGCTAGCAATCGCTGGTTTGCCTTTTATATGTTAAGATGCTCAATTTGACATTTACAAGCCGCAAGTTATTGTTTTTTGCTCTAAAAAGATTACACTTTTTCTGTTCCCCCACCCCACAAACAAAAACTTAAAGAAAGCATCTCTGAATTCAAGCTCTTTCCAGGGTTTCAATTTTGATGGTAGGCCTATAACGTTTCAAACACATTCATGCAGAGATATTACTGTAGAAATAAACGCGTAAATTGGGCCCCTACAGGTCCCCCCAGAAAAAAGTGGAGAGGCCAGCTACCCGTTTTCGCCACCTATGTACGTAACTAACCATAGACCAGTAGCTTTTAGAATGTCGACTATTTAATACTTAACGATAAATACTAAGTTCACGAATTGGTCCCGGTAACAAAGAAATCGAAACGGCAGATAGAAATAAAAGAAAGCGCTGATTGATGATATTTTATCGTGGAAATAGATTTGTATTCAGCTAAACAGAAGTAAAATTGAGTTAACGACAGATTAAACGGAGTATTGCTTTGAAAGCGATAAAAAACAAGCGCATAAAACAGATTAAACCAGTTTAAGCTGTTCGTTTGTACCACAAAATATCTGCACTTGTGTTATTTTAAACTCAACGAAAATTTGCAAATTCGTAGATATTAGTATTTAGACTCTTCATACGAAATTTCAGCTTTCTATGCTGACTATCAATGAAGTAATAAAAAACGAAACGAAAACACTGCTGAAAATTCAAAATTTCAAAGTCTTTTACTTGTGGGTTATGACGTCATCAGCGGATGACGTCGATATTTTTCAGAGAGATTATCTTTGAGTAGGCTACATTATGACTTTAAAACTTATGGTAAGCATTTAAATCAGCTGTATCAAAACTTATGGGCTATTATATACTGGCAAAATACTGCTTTCTACAATATGACTACGCAAAAACGAGATGTTCGTTTGTACCACCAAATATCTTCACTTGCGTTATTTCAAACTCAACAAAAATTTGTAGATTCGGAGATACTTGTACTTAGACTCTACATACGAAAATTCAGCTTTCTATGCTGACTATCAATAAAATAATAAAAAACGAAACACACCCCAGGTAAATTTTTTTTCAAGATTTCAAAATGTTTTACTTGTGGGTTATGACGTCATCAACCGATGACGCCAATACTTGACAGAGCGATGGCCTGTTATATCGAGAGCATTTTAAGACCGGTTTGAAGCATTTGCATAAACCATAGTAGAAACTACAACGCATTACGTGCGCTGTGTATCTGCAAAAATTTTTCGATGTTTCTTTCTTGATGACGTCATAACTCCCGATGTGCCCTGTTGGGAAAGCGAAGAACAAAAAATTTGGATTCAGCGTTTCAAAATTCACAACCCTTTCAATTTTCACGTAGTTCCAAGATGGTTAGGTTATCACGAAAATCGTTAAATAGCCACATTTTTGCCCAGAGTACCAAGGCCTAATGATGATGCATTTATTTTTGTTTGAAAAGAACAGGTATTGACGCAAAAGCGTAAATGCAATAAAGTACAAAAAAATTAAAGGACATAGCAGATACAAGTTCTTTTCAGTGAAGGGCTACGAAAGACCATGAATCCAGGTCCGCAAAGCGAGTTTGGCGAGGTCATCTCAACTTCAACTTTATTTTTTGTCGCAAAAATGAAAAAAACAACAGAATAATAAAAAGAGAAACAACACAGTAGGTACACTCGCTACGGGGAGGCTGCGAAAAGACCTTTCGGTCATCGAGTCATACAGCCCCCCTAAAAGATCATAAGTCACATAAAAACAATACAGTATTAAAAAGAGGATTGCTTGCCGAGCTCTGTGAGGAAGTGTGCGACCAAGAATTTACTTTTTGGTGTAAGAAAGTCGTTTTCAGTTTTCTTTTGAACGAAACCGGTGACATCATTCTCATTTCAGAGGGAATGAAATTCCAAATCTTTGCGCCCTGATACTTAATACTTCTTTGCGTTTTGTTTGTACGAAAATGAGGAATATAAAGTATGTCTCTTTGGGTTGTGGAGGTTCTGGTGGAGCGCTAGGAAATTTTATGAGCTTCAACAAAATAATTAAGGAAGGAAATGGGAAGTATGAGTGGTTTATGTATATCATTATAAACAATTTTGGCAGTTTCCACGTAGTACAGGTCTTGAAGTTTCAAAATATCAAGCTTAATATAATATGCATTTGGATTTTCATACGTTGCGCTGCCTCCAATGTTTCTCAGTGTTCTATTTTGAAGGATTTTTAGCGGTTTTAAGTAAGTGGGGTATGTGGTTCCCCAAATTGTCAAACCATATAATAAATGAGGCTGAAAGAGGGCGTAGTAGAGTTTTAATAATGCGTCTTTAGAAAGGGTAGATTTCAACCTACTGATTATGCCATTAGCTCTAGTCAACTTAGATTCAATGTAATTAATAAGAAGAACAAAGAACAGTTTGGAGGCGATTATTACTCCCCGATATTTTACAGTTTTACTAGAATGGATAATTGAATTATTAATTTCTATAGTAAGGTTTGATGTCGTATCCTTCGACTTTGGGGGTATCACCATACAATGGCATTTGTTGGGATTAATTGTCAGCTTATTAACGTTACACCACTTGACAACTTCAGCTAGGTCAACGTTTAATTCATTGTTGAGAGACACAAGGTTTGAATGATTACGTGTAAAGCATGCATTATCTGCAAATAGCCTCGGGAGAGATTGGGTTGCGTTGCATATAACATTAAAATAAATTAAAAACAGTAACGGACCCACAGTAGATCCTTGTGGAGTACCATAGGTGTTGCATTGCATTTTAGACTCTACGCCATCTAGCAAAACATATTGCTTGCGTTGAAGATAAGAGTTCATTAACTTGAGTGCCAAGCCTCTAATTCTGTAGTAGTCAAGTTTAGATAGCAGAATGTCGAGGCAAACAGTGTCGAACTGTCGATGGCCTTTTTTAGGTCAAGAAAAAACGAACCAGTGTAGAGCTTTTCACAAATGTTATCGTATGATGCTGTAAGGATATCATGAATGGCGTGGGTGGTAGAGATGTTTTCTTGAAAATCATACTGCGTTGGTGATATCTCGTTATGTTTGGTAAAAAATTTAATCAGTCTTTTATGAAGTAATTTTTCAAATATTTTTGCGGAACAGGGTAAGATTGAAATAGGTCTATAGTTGCTTGGATCATCTGTATTACCTTGCTTATGAAGAGGAATAATTTTAGCTATTTTACAGTGATCCGGAAAGATACCGCTGGTAAAGGCAAAATGAATAAGAGGTTGGAGATAAGGAGCTATAACATTGAAGACGATTTTTAAGTAATAGGCCGGAAGGTCGTCATGGCCTACAGCTTTGTTCATTTTAATGGCGCGTAGCATGTCAATAATTTCATAAAGGTTTGGAGGTTCAAGGAAAAGAGAGGAAGAAATTCGATGTTTTAGAAAAGTTTTAAATTTCAGTGGGTTTTGGGTTGGTATTATGTTTGCTAGTTTTTCTCCTATGGCGCAGAAAAAATCATGAAATTTTTCAGTTAAGTTAGGGTTGAGATTGACCTCTTGGTTAGTACTATTAGACGATTTTTTATTTGGGGGAATTAAAAAACGAATTAAGTTCCAGACTTTTTTAGGATCATTGTTATTTTTACTTAGTTCATTTTTGTAAAAAAGACTTTTAGATATAGCTTTAATTTTTGTGAGCTTATTCGAATAATTCTTAAATAAAAATTTTTGAGCTGCGTTTCCGTTGATGAAATGAGATTTAAACATTGCATTTTTTTCTAATGGAAATCAGTATGCCTTTAGCAATCCATGGCTTGCGCTTTTATCTTTTTTGACGTCGAGAGTACTCTTTAGTGGAGCGTGTTTATCAAAAATATCTTTAATAATTTTAACGGCCGAGTGGTATAAAGTGGTATGAAGCGTCTGTCTCTTGAGCTGTAGACTCGGGTTTGATTCCGAATCGGGTCAAACCAATGACTTTAAAATTGATTGTACGAAAAAGGGGCTGGCATTAAAGGGACTGCTTCCCGGCTTGATGCTGAAAGTATTCACAGCTTCCCTGCTTGACGCTCAGCATTAAAGGGACAGTGTGGAGAACAAGCCGGCAAGTTTACTTGTTGTTCCGTTCGGAAAGGCACGGAGCGTGATTCCCCATCTTGGTGTGGTTGACAGATGGCTGGCAAATCCTAAGCGAGCTCGTATAGCGCTTTGATCGCTTTCTCGTGATAGGAGGATAAATATGCTACTAACCAACTAACTAACTAACGAACTGATAAAATATAAAATTAAACGATTGATTTGTTATTTCCGGTACGTTCTCAAAGAAGTTATTCAATGCCGATTTTAAATCAAAGTTAAATTCTTCTGGACAAAATTTTGATTTATCGCGAAAGAAGTAAGCTGGTTCTTTAGACTTTCTGAAGGAGGGTGCTAATGTAGGTTTGTCAATTTGACAGAATATAGGATAGTGGTCACTGACATTGCAGATTTCGAGGACTCTAAGTTTAATGCAATGTTTGGTGTCGTTGGTCTATTATAGTTGTAGAGCGATCTGTAACCCTGATAGCTTTAGTAATCAGTGAAATTGCCCCCTTACTAATCAACGTATACAAGAATTTCTTAGAGATACCTAAAGTTTGGTTCTGGGCTGTATTTGTTTTAAAGTCACCTAGAATGTAATCAAGTTCATTTCTTGTTGAAAGAACATCTAAGACATTGGAGAATTCATCAACAAATTTATCTACCGTAGCAAAACTAGGGTGTCGATATACCACTCCCATAACAAATTTTGAACCCGGGCTGCGAACTTTGATCCACATGCATTCGGAATTATTGAGACTAATTGTTCATACAGTTTATATTTAAGGGAAGAATGTAAGTAGACAGCAACTCCATATGTTAGGGACAGGAGAAAGAGTTTTCCATATGTTAGGGCTAGATACTTTTATAGATTGTTGGGTTGACGATTTTGTTACACGACGCATAAAGAAATTATTATTGCGCTAAAATGACTAAAAGAATAAAGAAATTATTATAACAAAATTATAGCACTTTGGTAGACTTCACCGGTATCGGTAATGACTATAAGTGATTTAATTTAGCCAGATCATAAGCTGCCTGTTAAACACTGGTAATCTGTGCTACACATTGTTACGGTCAATTTCGTATCGCGTAGTTTCTTGTGTTTCTTATCGGCTCCCTTTCGATTTTAGATAATTTTTTTAGCTATGCCTGACTGACTGGCGTGGTCGTCCTTGGGGATGTTTTCTCTTCTTTGCTATTAAGCATTGATATAGGAGTGCCTCAAGGTAGTGTACTAGGGCCAATTTTATTTCTGATTTATACTATTACTCAAATTTTAAAACTACTGTGCACGCCGATGACAGCGTGCTGACATTGTATCATAAAAATGTAAATTGTCTGCAATCTAATCTAACCCTGAGCGACACAAAATAAATGCTTGGCTGAACTACAGTATAATCAACTGTCTCTAAATGTTGCCAAAACCAACTATATTTTTTTACCAAAAAGAGAATATTGCGTATTGCATTTAGGAGAATCTGAACTTAGACAGAGTGACTGTATAAAATATCTTGGAGTACACATAGATGTGAACCTCAGCTAGAATAGGCACATTTAACAAATTGAAACCAGATTGATTGTCTGCTACTTCCTGAGCTCTGTATAAACTTTATAAATATGTTCCTAAAAAAACTCTTGTATCAGTATACTACAGTTTGACTTATTCGCATTTACAACATGATATTATTTGCGGGGGAAACGCTAACAAAACCTTAATAAAAAGGCTGCAAGTTAAACAAAATCGCATGATTAAAATATTGTGCAAAAAATTTGGGAGGAAAACTAGGCTTAGGCCACTTTACGATGACTTACAAATCTTAAATATCAACGGAATCTATAAACAAGAAAATGCTAAATTTATGGCTAAAGTTAGCTCTAACATCCTGCCTGAAGATTTCTTAAAGAACTTTACTGCATTAACCTCGGTCCTGAAGTTCAATTTTTTGTGGAAAGAACCTCGTATGTCAAAACTAACCGATCTCTCAAAGTATCTGGTGTCAACGTTTGTAACAGTTTATCTAATTGCATCAGAGATAAAACAGCTACTTCCAGCTGCATAACTTATTCAAAAATACTCAAAAAATACTTTTTACTACAGTCTTAAATTCTAAAGATTATTCCTTTTTTTTTTCTATATGTAGGCCTATAGCCTTTACCGAATTTTTACATTTTTGGTGTTCTGTAATTGTTGTTTTGTTTTAAAGAATATCCTAAAATCTTCGTAAACCGCTGTGCCGATGAAAAATATCCAGTCCCTGCTAATATTTTGTTATCAACTTTGAATTGAAACTTACAAAATCTCTGCTGAATTGCTTGGATTTTATATTATGTACATCTATATGTTTTTTTTTGAGGAGGGACTGTCTCGGCGACCGAGTTGCCTCTCTGGCGACATTTTAATGGTCTTTTGTTCCTTCTCGTCGTGTAATAATGGTGTATAATTTGTATGTTTTTTATATGTTTGTTGATGCTTGGCAATAAATGACTACTACTACTACTTCTACAGTACACCTATGCTTAGTCATCAGCAGGCAAATATTTCTCACTTTCCTCGCATTATATTTTTCTACAAAAAGGTTACTTATATGTTCTTGGCATGCTCCAGACCTATTTCCAGAGGTGGTCAGTAACGAAGTAGTTTTACTTAAGTAGACTACTTAAGTAGTATTTTCAGTAACGAGCGACTTACTTAAGTATTTTTCATTCTTAAAACTTTTACTTTTACTTCAAGTAAAATTCTTTTGGAGTAACGCTACTTGAGTAGTAATAATTTTTATGCCAAGTAGAAGTAGATACCTAGCCATTCCTTTTTAGTGATTTGACCACCAATTGAAGTTTTTTTCTTTTTTTGCTTAATTATTTGGCAACTTTGCTTCTCGAAAACATGTTCGGACAGGACGCGAAACTGAAGTCTGTTAATTTGTAATTACAGTCTCTGTATTGAAGGCAAACAACAAAAATTCGATTTTATGAATACCCTTGCTTTACTTGAACACTGATTGTAAGCGTTACAACTGCAAATCTTCAAATAATAAACAAACACTTGAAACCCGAAACTACTTTCTACTTTGATTACTTGAGTAGAATTAATTTTGACTACTTTCCTACTTTTACTTAAGTAGAAATGCTTCGCCATACTTCTACTTTTACTTGAACGCCATTTTTGAGTAAGTAGCAATACTTTTACTTAAGTAGATTTTTTGACTACTTTGTCCACCTCTGCCTATTTCTATATCTAACTGTGTCGCATACTTTCAACAAATGCGAAACCCTTTTCATTAGAATTACTTACACCATAGTAACCTATGCTAAGCAATGCAAACCTATTTACAGCGATAACGTCACAGCAAGCGGCTCTTTATTGTTGCACGTATTGAAGCTTTGTTGACGCTGTTGCAAAATCTCAATATTCAAAAAATCCCGCAGCGCTAACGCAGGAATAATTCACCCGCAATTTCGTGCAAAAATATTTAAAATAACTTGTATTATTAAAAATTAAAATAAATGTTGAAAACGCAAACTCAAATAAACTTCACAGGCACTTTGACACCTCATTTTTACACCTTTTCACTTTTTTTCAGAATTGTTACCGCATAAGAAGGTTTGACTGATAAAAATCTCGGTTATGACAAAATAGATGCTTCCTGCTGTAGTAGCCTACGTAATTGCGTGAGGGCTTTAGCAAGAGTTTCCAAAGAAAGTATTTGCTGCTAAAGTTGAAGTCGTATTTTTGATTGTTTACAAAATGTGCCACTATAAACTTCTATGACGTTACAAAGGTTTTTCTTATGTCATAATAATCTGAGCATTGTGAGTAAACAATGGTCTTTGATTTTAAATAAAAAAAAAAAAAAAATGCAAAAAATCAAACAAAACCTGACAGGCTGGACAAACAAAGCTTGCAAATTCAAAATTAGCGTGAATAATTTCATTAGATTAAAGTCTTGAAGTCTCTGCAATATTCAAAAACCAAAATTTTGTTGGCCTGTGATTGACAGAAGAAAAATAAGGGCTAAAACAACAGCAAGGCGGTGTAAACTAAAAAAGATTAACTGAGGATTTGGTAACTTCAAATAAAAAGAAAAACTTCCACTTTGCGAACATGTAACACTCATCTGAGAACTCATTGTATAATCAAAGTTACATTCGCGATATCGTACAAAAAAAAAGTTAAACCACATCTAAACGACAAAAGTATCTGGATTAGTATCTCACTACAAAAAGTGCTTTAATACAACAAAAAACAAGCGATATTACGAACTCTGACATGAAGTAACTTATATACAGCATTTAATAATAGCACATATGATCAGTTTTTCGAGAAATATTCTGCCTAATGAAGACACATTGTAGTTGCAGTGACATCGAAACACCTTTAAACACATCATAGCCACACATTCAAGCAAAAAATGAATGAAAATAAACACAACAGAAAAATATCATGGATCTGCTAGTCAAGTCATATCATCAGCTTTCAGCAATTGGATCTATAATGGTTTTAAATGGACTGAACTTTAAATTCAGCAGTTTCATAAACTTCCTGGTAAACTTACGCATTAACAGTGTAGGCTATATCTGTGAATCTTGTGCACAGCACACTATCCTTTTCAATACTGTAGGCTTACTCCACTGCAACTTCACACAAAACAATCAAAAAAATTAACTGCTCATGCGCTTAAGCAAAGTTTTTTTAACAAATCACCACAATATTCCAAAAGTCTACAAGACGAATGTGTATTGTGTACTGTGTAGAGTCGAAGCCTAAGACACTTAATAGTTTAAAAAAGGTTCGAAACAGCAAACCGTTTGCAGTATGTTAAAAAAATGACTACCACTTCTAGTAGTCTTTTTTTTAGGACGCTCTTCGTTTTACATATTTAACATTGATTTTCGTAACGCTGCCGTTAGAAAAGCTATCATTTTCGGTGTTTATTGGTTATAACTCGTCACAATGGAGCTAACAATGCTAAAAATGTTCGAAACAGCAAACTGTTTACACGATTCCTACTGCACCTGTAGGTTAGGAAGCCTATCGGTACTGAGCTGAACACTCGGAAGAACGGCTCACAAAATTAAAGCAATAATTTCTGACATTCTTCCGCGAAGGGATAAAACAATAAATAGACTGGATAGTTATAGAAGTACACAATACACAATGCACATTCGTCTTATACACAATATACACAATTATACGTCTTATACGTCTTATACACAATACACATTCATTAGAAGTCATTCACAATACACAATACACATACACAGTACACAATACACATTCGTCTTGTAGACTTTTGGAATATAGTTATAGAAGTATCTAGATTAGTGGCTAGGATCTAGACGAAAAAATTGGTATCTAAGGGGACTAAAAAAGTATCTAGATCTGGATACTAATTAGCTAAGTTGGCAACACTGATGGCAAGTTTAAAAAATAATGTTCAAGTAAAGATTATGATGTAACAAACAGACAAAGAATTTCTGCCAAAACTATTCATTAGACTTGAATTAAATTCTATGGAATAATCAAAATGAAAATCCAAGGAAAAGAAGCTTCAAACGTAGTGGTAATTAGCCCAAAATAGGGGGGCTATTCCTATCGAGGTGGGACTTTATACCCACATGTCGGATATGCCAGGGGAGTCAGAGACTCTACCAGAGAGAACAGGAGCTCTGTCCATGTTCTACCTTTGGGACCAGAACTCAGTCCGTCATCAGGATTTGCAACGTATATCTTCCAAATAGGAAAGGTGGACAGGTTGGCTAAGTCTTGTACACCAACAAAAGGTTAAATTCGCTTTTTCGTTTGACGAAATGGAAGCGAAGACCTTGTGACTTGAAGGCGGACCATCTTCATTAGTCAACCAGGCCACGAAAGTTGATTTATAGTAAAATTGATTCGAGGTTGCAAAATTGATTGCAAAACGCTTCCTGCAAGCGTGCAAAGCCAGGGTTTAGCTTGATTAAATTACCGTGGATTTGTGAAACAAATAATTAAAGAGGCACAACAGGATGAATAAAGGAAGAAAATAATATTAGTCCAGGTGTTTGATTCGCGTGACCATCGCGGCAATTTTCTTAAAAACTAATTGAGAAATAAAGAAAATGTGACCTGCTGCAACACTTATATAGTAAGTGGCAGAGACTTAAAACTTGAAATGCACTATGGCACTGCAATCGACTGATATTTTATTTCACGAGCTTTCGAGGACGAATGCCCCCTTCTTCAGGTGATAATAACGAAGCTGCTGATGCTTAAAATGAAAAATATATGTAAACAAAAATTACAGTTATGATGAAATAAAAGATAATATTGAGTAATAAAAATTAGTATTCAGCAATAAAAATCAATAAGTAATAATTATCTCGACAGGTGGTAAGGTTTAAATATATAGAATGCGTGGCAATGGAAAAAAAGACGGAAAAAATTTTTTTTGAAAAAGGCAAGGTAAAAAAGCAGAAAAAAATGAGGGAAGAGCGAAAGATCGTTCTACTACTCGTTACAGCTTAAATCATTGTGTCAGCAGTCAGCAGCGGTACACAAAAAAGATTTTCAATTTTTTACTACGAAATGTCAAAATGATAGCGAGCCACAGAAACCTTGCACAAATTGATACGTTCAAGGATCAAACCTAAATCTACATTGAGCCAGTCAAATGACTTGCATTCGCTGCACCCAACCTCGAGTTGCAGAGCAAAAATTAAACATAAGTTACGCAACAAAAAAAGCTTTAGTTTGCAAAATTAAATCGCTTGAGCGTATCATTAAAAATAAGTTTTCAATAATGGTCTTACCGCTCGTTAGCGGCCAAATGCTAAAAAAAAGCAACAGAACTGGACCGTTAGCGTACCGACAAAAAGTCTTGCTAACGACTAGGCTATAGGCTTAGGGTTTCCCTTTTTTCGGATTTGCAACTACCCGGGAAACGGGAAGATTCGGGAAATACCCGGGAAATTGTTGCGGGAATTTTTTCGAGCTTGATTATTTTGACATTTCTGATCTTTAGTATTTCAGATTTAATTTTTAGCACTTTGTTACGTTGTTTTGACAAACTTAGCTTGAGCTTTTCAGTTTTTTTGACAAATTGAAGAAAAATTTTTGATCTCACAAGCATTTCGTCTTAAAAAATTTTGTGAATTTTGAGAAATAATTTTCAGTAAGCAAAAAATATTTGATTTACAGTGCCGGTAACGCAAAACTAACGCGTTTTTTTTTATGTCGAAATGATAGATATCAGTACCACTGAAATCCTTACTAATCTAAAGACATTTCCCGGGATCCCGACATAAACTTCCCGGAAAACGAAAAATTTTAAAACCTCAAATTTTTTGTCCCGACTTCCCGGGAGGAAACACTAGCTAGGCTAGTCAAACTAGCACTTGAGGCACTCCAAATGGCTCATGGTCATGCCATGAGCTGTTTTGTACTTTGATTGATAAAATAATGTTATGATTAGTGAATGCACCTGCGAACACATGCAACCAGTACCCAGGTCCCGGCATGTACAAGTAGCAAACTAGCAATATGGAAAGTTGCTGGACTAACACAGTCTTTTTGAATGTAAGGAATTGATTTTCGTGCGTCTACATTGTGAAAATATATTACTACTACCAACTCTTTCATAGTTGCCTACTGTAGTCTACAGTCTAGATCAGACATGGGCAAACTACGGCCCGCGGGCCAAATCCGGCCGCGGGCCAAATCCGGCCCGCCGGTCCTTTTATTCTGCCCGGCGGCACTTACACAAACTTAAACTCCCGCCGTGAATTGAGCGAAAGACCTTTTTTTTTCCTTTAGAGGTCATGGATGGCAGTGATTTTCAAAAAAATAAGCCTCAACGGTGCAACATTGGAATAAAAAACGAGGTGAAAACCTTTTATTTTGGCGATAACATTCGTGCGAGGACGTGATCTTCAAAACAATGGTCTTCACTTTGTTTTCCAATCAGCGTGCGGCCCGCGGCTTTAACAGTTTTTCCAAATCTGGCCCTTTGTGAGAACAGCTTGCCCACCCCTGGTCTAAATCCACCACAAAAAGTCTCATTTAACTGATCATGCTCTACCTTTAAAAAACGATTACATGCAGGCGAACAAAACCTGCACTCTAACACAAAGTTGTCTTTTAGCAATCAGCTTAGCAAATAAATCTTACAATGGTACATACAGTGTTAATTGCTAAGCTAATTGGTAACGAATAACGAGCGGAACTTGGCGTTTATTGTGACGCGTTCATTATGACCATTCTCTTCCATACTGCATCGTTGGGTCGATGGACTGGTTGTAAAACGCGCGTGAAATGTGGAACGGTTCAATTCTCGTCGCGGCTTCACTTCGGTCTAAATACTCCGTATGATAGCTTACTTCTTTCGCTGCCTCTGAAACAATTATTGTTGATTCGTGATTAATAGGTGCTGGTACTATAAATCAAAGCTTAAGGTTCTATTCAGTTAACTACACGACTAAAAAGCGCAAGACCAAGTGGGGTAGGTTACAGACCCAACCGGTTTAGTCTAGCAACTGCTGCTGTTAGTCAGCTAGCTTGCTGATAACTTGCCTGCACTTTTGCATTTGTCCACAGTCACTAGCGTAGCCAGGATTTTGCAATGGGAGGGGTTTTGAGAATGGCGTCACATTTGACCAGTGGCGTAGCGAGAAATTTAAAAAGGGGGGGGGGAGCATAATTTCCACATCTTTCAAGCTTATTTTTTCTTTGGCAGAACTAATTTGAAGCTGATTGAGAAACATGAAAGGCTCTAGAGGAGTTCTCGGACATGCTCCCCCGGAAAATTTTTGAAAATTTACATGCTGTAATGGCTATTTTAGTGCTTTTTGAATAATTTTCAAGCAAATTTTTTTTGAAAGTTGTGACCCTAATTTAGAATGTTTCACCAAATATGATGCATTTTCTTCGCACATTTTCGATTATGCGAGCTTAAGGCGTAAGGATTATCGCTATCCAAGTGGTTCAAAATTATGGAAAAATCAAACATTGTTGAAAATGGCTGGAAGGAGGATGCATACTCCTCATCCTACCCCCCTGGATCCGCCCCTGGCCATAAGCTAGTCCTAGACAAAAACCATCAAAAGAGTCTGGCATATTTCAGTCACTTGGCACCATTAATTTTGTTCTTTTTTAGGAGCGGATCCAGAAAGAAGAAGCGTCTGCAAACAGTCTATTAAATTCATTGGGGTCAAATTATGGAATGAACTACCCAATGAAATCAAATTATCAAAAAATTTGGCACAATTTAAAAAGACATTAAAGCAATACCTTCTAAATAGTTACTAAATTATTGCACCTCTTCTACAAGTGAATTTTTTTAACCCATAGCCCTCTAGCACTCTCGAGTCCCTCAGTTTTACCACCTTAATCAACTTTGTACCTTTAAACGTATTACGCCTGTAAGCCGCTCCAATAGTAATAATGTTTTTCCTTCTTTCTCTTCCATGTTGAATTGTAATTTTGTATATTTAAACGTTTGTTTGTTTTTTTTTTTGATTCCTTTGCACAGAGTTTGTGAATTGATAGTTCCTCTTGTAAGTTCCAGGTGGAGCTATCAAGTAAAAGCCACCCTTGGGCTTCTCACTAACTCTGTGGCGTCGCATTTTATTTTATTTTTGACTGTCGTATTTGTTATGATTGACGCCGAATAAAAATACAATACAATACAATACAAAGTTTTGGTGGGGGGGTGTAATTTTGAATTAAATTAAATGTTAAATAAATATAAAGACGTTTAGACCCGGAAACGGGCGTAAAAAAGCCTTTTGAAAATGTGTTCATGCCAGGGGCGTATTTAGAATTTTTTCAGGGAGCGGACACCAATTTTCGTCACTTTTTCAAGCGCAGTTTTTCCGGCAAAGTTAATTTTGAGCAAGTTAAGTCCCAATAACGACTCTAGGGGGGTCTGCGGGCATGCTTCCCCGGAAAATTTTTGAAAATTTGCATACTGCAATAGCCATTTTAGTGCTTTTTAAACAATTTTTGGGAAAAGCTTGTCACATTTTTAGCCCCTAACTTTAAGTGCTTCATCAATGATGCATTTTCTTCAAAATAAATATCAGAAAAAGAAGTATGCATGACGTCATTTGAGGCTCAATGGGGGGTTGTAATCCCCCTCCCCCCGTGGCTATGCCACTGTCCACAGTTGTATCCACTAATCATAATAGTATTTTACTAATAAAATTACGAACTAGTTTATTTCAAAATATCTCAGTAAAACTAAAGAGAGTACAGCAAGTACCGTAGCGCCCCAGGACAACACCAACATGGTATTTGGCTCTATAACAAAACAAAACGGCAACCCCAACCGTTTTAATTATCATATTACCATGGAAATTAAATAGCGATTTAGGTACTTTTTGCAATTTAATAAAATTGCAACAATTTAGCACAAATTGCAGCAATTTAAATAAATTGCAACAATTTAACAGAAATTGCAGCAATTTAAGAACTTGCAACAATTCAATCAAAATTAGATGAAAAGTGATGCAAAATTTTATATTGCGAGGCTTTTTTACAAACGGCGCCCCATATGCTAGACTTAGACTTTTTAAACACGTCATTTGTTTGTGTCTGATGAAATTTATTCAAAATTCATAAATTTGTGACGTCAGTTAGGTCAGTTAGCGCCATTGGTCCTTTTATATTCGTTAGAATGAATTGTTGACAACATTTTCAGAGCAATCACGCGTAACGCTCATTGGCATTGTATTGCTGTTGTGACCACGCGAAGTTATGAAAGAGAAAACATATTGGTTGGCCTATATTGACTACACGTAGTAGGTAACATTAGCTTTTCCATTTCCTTTCCGATTTTAGTTGTTTGATCGGCAAAACTTGCAGAGAAGCAGAGAAATGGTCGCAGAAAATTGAAGTTTTTAAGAAGTATAGCGAATAAATTGATTTCGCTGATTTTTTTTACTTTGCAGGTCACATAAAAGTCGTAATGGTGGCAACCACGACTGGCAGCAAACAACTAAGTGTTTCGAAAAGTCAGTGGCGTAATCAAGGAAGAGCGCGGGGGCAACCGCCCAGTGGCGATTCTAAAGGGAGGGACAAACAACGATATGCTAATGATTAGCATAGTCCTTATCACCTGCAAAACTAAATCCGAATCTTTCTTGCTGCATTTTTTTTTTGAGAAAGTCAAATCGAACAAAAGCTTTTTGAAAAAAGTGTTATCCACAGAGAAATATGATTGGGCAAATATGTAAAGTTATGCAGAACCTGTACGAGACGTCTAATTGATTACTTAGTAACTTTGTTTCTCGTTCTATCTTTTGTGTATGTTATTTTAGTTTGCAGAGGTCATCACTCTGCCTCAATCATCTTTTTTTTAAATCCCCATGAGGAAGTATGATGGTTTTTTTTTCGTCTTTTTTTAAAATTCTCATGAGGAAGTATGATGATTTTTTTTTCTTTATATAGGCCTACTGTTAAATATTTTAAACACAAAAATCATTTGCAAAAATAATTTTTCACTTATTTGATGAAGGACTTTGTTTGGAAACGTCCTGGTTTGTAATTGCGAAAATATGGTAAGGCTAACGAATATGCATAAAATGCAAAATCAGATGAAAATCGCATTCTGTGAAAAGCCACCTTTACCTTCCATTTTGCTTGCGGATGAAGGGGGCCCCACGTGAAGTTTTCAGGGGAGGGCTCAGCTGGCCTAGCGCCGGCACGAGCTGTCACAAGCGGTTAAGTCATAAAGCAGGGAAAGCAGAACGAAGAAGCTGTTAGTATTCGGTGAAGAAAAATAAAGAACTGAATAGATCAAAATGTTACGTATCGTGCCTTTGGTAGTGGTTAATTGAAATAGAAGTGACATTTCGAATTTTTTGTAGCCTAGTTAGTCATGTAGTATGCACCGATATTTTTTTGTTAATCAGCAAGCACTAAAAAGCAAAGACAGCAATGTGCATTGTGGCAGCATCGGCAGGCGTAATAATGGTATTATTAGTAGCAACAACAGCCAGTGCTTAGTAAACTTGGCTTTAATGCGTCATTCGTTGATGGCTGTGGAGTTTGGAGCGGGAGACGTTGGATGAGTGTGACTGGTTCTATAGGCAACACAGTGCTGCCGTGTTTTATCATCGCTTTTGAAATTGCAAAATCATAAAAGCAGTCGACCTTCCTTGCCTGACCATTATTCAGCCTGCGGTTGTTGGACGACTGATATAAAGAGCGAAAGTTGCAATATGTTTATCGTGAAGCCTGATGGCCGAGTGGGCCAAGACGCTTCTGAGATTTTAAGCAGTGCCTATGCTAGCCCATTGTAGCCCCTCACCCTCCCTCCTGGAACTCAACGCTAAGTCCCACGGGCAAAAATTCTTACGCCCAAAAGAATACTTTTCGTTTCCACGTAGAATTAAAGATCAAAATAAATGGGCCCGGAGTGGGACCCCAGCAACGCGTGACCTCCCCCCGGATCGGAGGGCACGGGGGACGGTTGTGCCGGCCCCGGTCTTAACACTGCCGCCAGCCAAGTGGGGTTCAAGCTTTTTACGGAGAACATATTTTCATTGGCTGTCCCACAGATGTCGAACGTATGGCAGGAAAACGGTGAATACTAACTTTTAGCCTAGGCAATCAGTTTTACTTGTCACGGAGTCAGACCTTGAGTCTACCGCTCCAAAAACAAACGTTCTGACCATTTTGCCATGTTATGTTGTAGTGAATGTCATTAATAAATGTAGGCCTATATAGTGTGTCATATTGCAATATGTTTACTTTTTAAGTTTGGTGGCAAATCTCTTTAAATTTACTTTTTCCTCTCAAAAAGTTTTCAGTGCGCCCACCTCAATCTATCTTGGCCCCAAAGTGTCCCCCCAATTTTTGGGTACTAGAATCGCCACTGCAATCGCCCCCTCCCCATCGAGCAAATTGTTAACTTAGAATTTTTTACGAAAATATAACTGGTACAAAAATATCTTGCCCTCAGAGTATCAGCTCCCGAACGATTAGTGTTCCCGGGGGGAAGAAGGACGAACAGCAGGCGCTTTAAACTTATTTTTGATTAAACTGTTTGATTTTGATAATTTTAACCACATGTTGATGTTAAAAAATGTGCTTAGCATGAGCAAGTGCTTTGCGTTCGTACTCCGTCAGCTGCAGACCGTATTTTCTCTACTTTTGTTGTGTGTTTGAAAGAGATGTAGTCTTCGAGAATGTCCTCGGCCTCAAGTACAGGTTTGTGAAGTCCTTGGCTTGGCACTCGTAGGCCTTGGATTTTATGCGGTCCTCGGCTCGAGGACTCTACATTTTCAAAAATTGAACTTTGCAACTTGTTTTCACTAAAACGCTGGCTGTTAATTTAAAATGTTCCCAATTAGCGATAAACATCAATAAATATAATTAACCATTAAGCTCGCGCGACACAGCAAAAAATCTGCCGGTGCTACACCTTTTTCGGGCCCCCTTCCTTGGGCCTATTTAAAAACTTCTCAACGTGGGATCAAAATTTTCAGAAAAACGTTTTAGACTGCTGCGTGGCGTACGCAGGCTTAGTGGATCGGAGCGTGACTGCTGTGAAAATTGACAGTTCAAACGCTTCCCAAGTTTCCTTGCTACGGCCTTGGGAAAGATGGTTCTGGACAATTATAGTTCCTATTAAATGGAATCTAACAGCAACTTAAGGAAGTCAGAAGGAAAACTCTACGGTAGAGCTCGTAGGCCTACTCGTAGTTAAACAGGCCAAAACTGTGGCTATTTAACGATTTTCGTGACACCCATCTTGGAACTACCTGAAAATTGGCAGGGTTGTAGATTTTGAAACGCTGAATCCGAATTCTTTGGTCTTCGCGTTTGTATCAGGGCACATCGAGGCGTTATGACGTCATCAAGAAAGAAACATCGAAAAATTTTTGCAGAAACACAGCGCACGTAATGCGTTTTAGTTTCTGTTATGACTTATGCAAATGCTTCAAACCGGTCTTAAAATGATCATATAACAGGCTATCCCACTGTCAAATACTGACGTCATTGTAAAAAATTTTAAAATCTTGTAAAAGTTAATCCATCGTAAAAGTGACGTCGTCGTAAAAGTTAACCCACAAGTAAAACATTTTGTAATCTTGAAAAAAAAATTACTTGGGGTGTGTTTCATTTTTTATTACTTCACTGGTAGTCACCGCAGAAAGCTGAAATTTCGGATGGAGAGTCTAAGTACACGCATCTACGAATCTACAAATTTTTGTTGAGTTTGAAATAACGCAAGCGTAGGTATTTGGTGGTACAAACGAACAGCTCGTTTTTGCGCAGTCACGTCGAAAGCAAGATTTTGCCACTATAATAGCCCATAAGTTTTGATACAGATGATTTAAATGCTTACCATAAGTTTTGAACTCATAATACAGTATACTCATAGATCATGTCCCTGGAAAATATTGACGTCATCGGTTGATGACGCCATAACCCACAGGTAAAAAACTTTGAAATTTTGACATTTCATTAGGGGTGTGTTGCGTTTTTTATTGCTTCATTGATGAGTCAATATAGAAAGCTGAAATTTCGTATGTAGTGCCTAAGTACTAGTATCTACGTACTTGCAAATTTTCGTTGAGTTTGAAATACAAGTAACACAAGTGTAGATATTTTGTGGAACAAACGAACAGCTTAAACTGGGTTAATTTGCTTGGTGTGCTCGTTTTTTATCACTTTCAAAGCAATACTCCGTTTAATCTCTCCTTCACTCAATTTTTACTTCTCTTTAGCTGAATCGAAATCTATTTCCACGATAAAATATCATTAATCAGCGCTTTCTTTTATCTCTATTAGCTGTTTTGGTTTCTTTGTTACAATTCGTAAATGTAGTATTTGTTGTTTAAGTATTAAATAGTCGACATTCGAAAAGCTCCTGGTCTGTGGTTAATCACGTATATAGCTGGGGGAAGCTTGGGGGGAAGGACTTCTTTTTTTCAGGGGGGCCTCTGGGGCGAATTTGCGCGTTTGTTTCTACAATAATACCTCTGCATGAATGTGTTTGAAACTTAATAGGCCTACCATCGAAACTGAAACCCAGGAATGAGCTTAAATTCAGAGATGTTTTCTTGAAGTTTTTGTTTGAGGGATGAGGGAACAGAAAAAGTGTAATCTTCCTATAGCAAAAAAACACTAACTTGCGGCTTGTAAATGTCAAATTGAGCATTTTAACCTATAAAAGGCAAACCAGCGATTGGTTGCATCCAAACCAGGAGTTTTCAACTTTTCAACCGTGGCCCTTGGTCCACCCCAAAGGGACCACAGAGCACAGAGTGTTCTTTAACAGACCGGGACTTTTAAAATTACACACTATAAGGGCCACGGTCTGTTAGAGGTACACTCAAGAGGCTACGACTCAGAAAAGATTGAGAATGACTGATCTAAGCTTTCAGTATGGAAAAAGCATTCTACAGTACGTTTTAATTGAGACGAGGCGAGGTGCAGTGGTTGTCTAAGTGTCGTTGATAGTAAACAATAGCAACTGAACTGAAAACTAGGCCCTTCCGCCAATGTATTGTATATCCTACTATCTGCACTGACTTTGCAGACAGTCACGCAAAAAGAAATGTAGCCCACTGTATTTGCAGTATAATTTTTCATAATGCGAGGAGCAGGGCTAATTCTCGGAAAGGTGGGAGCTTTGCTTTTTTCAGACTTCATTTTGTCGTTAACAACTAACCTTCAAAATCGATAAAATAAGCAGCGGTCATAAAATAAAAGCGGCGGTCTGTGCAAAATATGTATAGCCTAGTTTTTTTTGAATATATTGAAATTCTTTAATTCACTTCGTTTTGCTGTGCAGTGCTAACCTTAGCAATTCCTTTACCAACAAAATTGTTTTTTCTAGTTAAAAAAATTGCTATTTCTAGTGAGAAAAAGCAATTAAAACGTTTCGATTCTAGTTTTACGTGTGGCGATGCGGTTTATGAAGTTCTACTATTTCTCTGTGCATCGCCTTATCAGTGTAGGAAATAACTTAATTGAAGTTGAGTTATTGCTCATTCCTGCTTTGTCTTTTCGTATGCTCAAAAAAACTTATTGCTCTCGTTGTTTCCGTGACCGTATACGAGACACAGCGCCACACGGCCTCAGCGCTCTATTTTTCAACCCTTCTCTTATCCTATTGTGGCGTTCTATTAGTGGTGGTGTTCCGTTAGAGCAGGGGTGGGCAAACTTTTCACACGAAAGGCCTCATTTAAAAAAATTTTGATGCCGGGGCCGCACTGATTGGAAGTACAAACAAAAAGGTCTACACGTCCTTAGATTTTTTTTATTTTTTTTCATTTTTTATTTGATTGCATATTTATCCTCCTATCACGAGAAAGCGATCAATGCGCAATACGAGCTCGCTTAGGAGTTGCCAGCCATCTGTCTACCACACCAAGATGGGGGAATCCCACTAAGTGTCTTTCCCAACGGCACAACAAGTAAACTTGCCGGCTTTCTCCACACTGTCCCTTCAATGCTGAGCGTCAAGTAGGGAAGCTGTGAATACCAATTTTAAAGTCATTGGTTTGACCCGACTCGGAATCAAACCCAAGTCTACAGCTCAAGAGACGGACGCTCCATACCACTCGGCCATCTGAGCTATTCTGTTTTCTACTGAAAATCAGTGAAGAGCAAAAGAAAAAAAAGAAAGAAAATATCTTAATTCACGGTAGGAGTTTATGTTTCTGTAAGTGCCCGGGGGCCGCATGCGGTGTGCAAACCGTAGTTTGCCCAGCCCTGAATTGGAGGATTTTGCCATATTTTTTTACTACAGCTGGTCAGAGTTTTGAGAAGATAAATTTAATTAATGAAAAGAAAAAACTTATAACAGAGTTAACGTTTAACCTTTCAAGAAAAATAAAACATTTACCGTAACGCAGTAACTGATAAGTAATCAAAAACTCATTGCGGAAAAGCAAGTGACACGCCCTGTGTAGCCGTACTCGTCATTTTCAACACCTTCCCCTGTAGTGGTATTACACGTGGTGCTCCATTAAAAGGTGGCGCTCTATTTTTCAATCCTTCCCTTATACGTAGTCTAATAGTGGCGCTCAAATAGAGACTTTGCGGAACGTTACGGAATTTATGGTAGCCGTTGGGGTTTGATAAAGCAATAAACTTCAGCTACACAATTACCCTGTCCACGCGTTCAATTTGTGTGGGTTTTAGACCCACGGTTCTTGGTTCTAGTTTCTGCACTAAATTTTTGATATCATAATTTAAAAAAGTGATTATGACATCGAAAACCTAATTGTGATGCAAGAACTAAAAGCAAGAACCGTGGGTCTGATGCCCACATGATTGGACATATGTCACATGTAGACAGGCAAAGGAAATCTGGTCATTGCATTTGCCCCCCTCTCCACTTTAGAAATGCTTCCGCCATCGCTGGTTACGTATTAAAAACATATTGCAGTTCAATGTCGCTGCTGTTACAATAGCGTATTGCAGTGATGAAGTTTATTAGTAAGCTTAATTATACAGTATGTAAGCCTAATAATTACAGGCCGTACCCAACCAGTGCTTTTACAGAAAAGGCAATGGAAAAGCATTTCAGCTTTTTATCTTCAAGCCAGCATATCGCCAATCAGCATGCCTTCCAATGTCTTGGCTCTAATTTTCTTATAGAAGATAAAGTGTTTCTTACTTCGGAAAACTTTCTTAGCACACTTTACTGCCAAACATGCACAAACGTGGATGAGGCCCGATACCGTTTATTTTGCACCAAACCTTTGGATGAGAAGAGATTCGCGCTTTGTCGGGATGCTTTGTTACAGCACGCTTATTGTTCGATTTATCAGGCTGCGAGTGATCGCAGAGCGCTCATGCACGTATTGGCGCTCCTTCTCCAAACAATCACGGTTGGAGAGTGACATCTGACCGCATTCATATAAAGTGGATGTCTCGAGAACAAGCTCCACCGGAACTACTGAAGTCCTTGTCATCAGAGTGCAAAAAAACACATTGTAGTACCAACCAATGTTCTTGTCGTTCCAATGACAAATCATACACAGAATTATGCTCGTGTACCGATTGTCAAAACGTAGCAGAAACACTTGCAGAATACGAACTCGACGATAATTGCAGCGATGACGATGAAAAAGACCACGTCCTTTAAACATGAATGCCAAATTTATTATGTGCAAGTGGCCGTTGCGGTATGACTTTAGTGCGGTAATTTATGCTGTTGTATTACAGTATTGTTGATCACGTTATTTCATTAAAAACAGGTACATTAAACTTGGAAGCATAAAGCTTGAAACTTCTCACTATTATGAGTAAAAAACATGTAGCCAGAATGAAAAATGTGCTCGCTTATGCTGGCTACATGTTTTTTACTCAGGTACCACAACTTCCATCTCACACATTTTTATTAGCAAATAGTATCAATTCACAAAAATTTGAAGATACAGATAAAAGAACAGTAAAACTCAACCATACTCTGAAGATTTGCAAATGTCTCAATAACTATTGTTAGAGTTAATATTTCCTCCCGGCAAGTCGGGACAAAAACTTTCCCGAAAATTTTGGAGTTTCGAAATTTCCCGTTTCCCGGGAAATTTATGACGGGATTCCGGGAAATTTTTTTTCATTAGTAAGAACTGCAGGGGTTCTAATATCCATCATTCCGACATAAAAAATGCGTTAGTACAAATTTTAACTTTTTTTTGCTTACTACCAAAATTATTTTTCAAAATTCGCAAAATTTTTTAAGACGAAATGCTTGTGAGATCAAAATTTTTTCCTCAATTTGTCGAAAAATTGAAAAACTCAAATTAAGTTTGTCAAAAAATATAACGCAGTGCTAAAAATTAGATTTGAAACGCTGAAAATCAGAAAAAATGTCAAAATAATCAAGCTCGAGAAAATTTCCCGGTAAAGTTTCCCGAATCCCGGGAATCCCAAGGATTTTGAGGATTCCGGAAATTTCCCGGGAAGTTTTCAAAAAATTTTTCGTTTTCCGCGATGTTGAAAATCTGTGAAAAAAGAAATCCTAGTTAGAGTCTACATGCCAAATTTCAGTGCTCATAAAAACTAATATTAGCAAAGTTACAAAAAAATAACATTTTCTTTTCAAAGTTTATGTGTGAGTTATGACGTCATCAATCGATGACGTCAATATTTGAAAGAAAAATATCATCGAAAACTCTTACACCAATTAAATCGAACCTAATGTTATGAGCGATTATATTGAGAAAATAAAGCTTTACGAATGACTATGCATACAAGAACCGTTCATTTGTACCACTAAATACCTGCGCTTGTGTTATTTTAAACTCAACGAAAATTTTCAAGTTCGTAGATACTGGTACTTAGACACTACATACGAAATTTCAGTTTTTTATGTTGACTTTCAATGAAGTAATAAAAAACGCAACACACCCCTAGTGAAATGTCAAAATTTCAAAAATTTTTTATTTGTGGGTTATGACGTCATCAACCGATGACGTCAATCTTTTTCAGGGAGATGATCTATGAGTATACTGTATTATGAGTTTAAAACTTATGGTAAGCATTTAAGTCAACTGTATCAAAACTTATGGGCTATTATAGTGGCAAAATCTTGCTTTCGACGTGACTGCGCAAAACCGAGCTGTTCGTTTGTACCACCAAATACCTACACTTGCGTTATTTCAAACTCAACAAAAATTTGTAGATTCGTAGACACTTGTACTTATTCGTAAACACCGTAGAAAGTACTTATTCGTAGAGAGTCTACACTTGTACTTCTTCGTAGAGAGTCTATACACTCTACATCCAAAATTTCAGCTTTCTGCGATGACTCTCAGTGAAGTGATGAAAAACGAAACACACTCCAAGTAATTTTTTTTCAAGATTTCAAATTTTTTTTTCTTGTGGGCTATGACGTCATTAACCGATGACGTCAATATTTGACAGAGAAACGGCCTGTTATATGGAGATTATTTTAAGACCGGTTTGAAGCATAGGCATAAATCATAGCAGAGACTATACAGCATTACGTGCGCTGTGTTTCTGCAAAAATTTTTTCGATGTTTCTTTCTTGATGACGTCATAACGCCTCGATGTGCCCTGTTGGGTAAGCGAAAAACAAAAATTCGGATTCAGCGTTTC
This sequence comes from Trididemnum miniatum, assembly GCA_964006365.1. NCBI lineage: Eukaryota > Metazoa > Chordata > Ascidiacea > Aplousobranchia > Didemnidae > Trididemnum > Trididemnum miniatum. The sequence continues at coordinate 21,092,238 of OZ023239.1, forward strand.
AAAATCTACAACCCTGCCGATTTTCAGGTATAGTTCCAAGATGGGTATCACGAAACGACACAGTTTTGACCAGTGTAACAAGGCCAATTGAAACATAAAAAACTCCTAATCAAGTCTGGTTTCGTCCTATGTACAGTGCATCCGGATCGTCGATTTCTCTGTAAGGAGAATCAATCAGCACTTTGTTTTTTCCGGTAGGTCCAAAAGCAGAGTCAATTTTAAGAAAAAAAAGCAGCAAAAACAGCTTGTGAGTCGCTGTTGCTTTTTTTATTGTACAAGAGCAGATATTGCTATTATCTGTCCTCTTGCCGAAGTTTTGTCGTAAGCTTTATACTGTAACAGCATTGAAGGGGTACCCGATGACCGATACATTTTTTCAAAAAGGTTGTAGCAAAATGGTCAGAAGAAGCATTTACTGTAGTATTATTCGTGCCAAAGTCATGTATACTGTATTGCAAAGCGGGATCAAGAACATGCTATACACGTGCACTACATTTTTGAAAAATATCACACTGACGGCGATTTTGGTGTCTTTTTTGAATCTAAACAACTTTTAAGGAAACGTTTCTTGAATTTTTTGCATTTTTAAATTTTTCATCAAACGAAGTACGTGTATTTTTGTTTGCACATTTTGGATTTATGTGTACTTAAGGAGTTCAATGGATTTTATGTTTTGGGAAGCGATATCGGTAATTGATAAATTATCGCCGATAAATTTTCCGCTAAATGTTGCGGTAAATTTTTAATGTGTTTGACAAAGTTTTGTTTGTAAGTCAAATGGAAAAAAATGTTTTTTTAGATTGTTTTGTTACCATCAGTGTTTATTAAACTTTTTTTAACCTCTTTCAGTTCACTTCTACGTCTGAATCATTAGTTTAGCTCATCTTACCGTGTTTGGTACACTTTTAAATGGGTATCGTTAGTTGCACGAAGCTCATCAAGACAGTAGGCCTACTCAATTTTCTGTCATGTTTAATAGAGCCAGTGGCGTACGCAGAAATTTTCTGAAGGGGGGTGCCCGAAACAGTGGCGCACCCACGATTTGGAAAAAGAGGGATACAACCGGTGGTGTGGGGTTGAAGTCTCCAGCCTCCGGAGGCTAGGGGGTCTGGGGCCGTAGCCCCCAGCCCCTACGATTTTTTGCGGTTTTCTCATAAAAAACACTCATCTTAGCACACTTTTTATTGAAAAGGAGCATGCAGTGAGAGCAGTCACTATAGACCAGGGGTGGGCAAACTACGGCCCGCGAGATTATTTTATGCGGCCCGCGAACACTAACAGAAAGATAAAACCTTGTGTCCTAGTGAAATTGCGTGGAATATAGGACGTTTGCGGACGTGATGACTTTTTTTTGTTCTGCATGCATTGATTTCGAGAGGAAAATAGGACATTTGCTGTCGTGATGACCTTTCTTTGCTCTTCACTTGATTTTGGGAGGAAAGTATGACATCTGCGGTCGTAATGACCTTTTTTTGCTCTTCATTCGATTTCGGGAGGTAAATAGGACACCTGCAGTCGTGATTACTTTTTCTCCTTTGTTTTTCCAAGCAGTGCGGCCCTCGGCTTCAATTTTTTTTCAATGCGGCCCTTCGTGCAAAAAGTTTGCCCATTCTTACTATAGACAATGCAAAAATATTTTCGCAGCTTATGTCTAAAAGTAAAAGCGTGGCTAAAATAAGTGAAAGGAGGCTGCAATCAATATTAGTTTGTGAAATTATAGACTGAAAGTTAGATTTTAGCACTTTATTACAGAGCCAAGAGAGGGGGGCATGGCACTGTGCTCCCCCCCTGCGTGCACCTATGGCGCGAAGAAGTTTTTCCACATTAAGGTACGATTCTAGCAGTATGTGAGAGACACAGGCTTTTAACATGTATAAAAGAAGGCCTGAGGGGGCGTATAGGAGCCCCCTGCGTACGCTACTGAATAGAGCATAGCCTTATAAATAATGTCGATTGTATTGAAAATCCCTTGTTTTAAGTTGTATTTTTCAACTTCGTTCGATACACGATATCTTTCACGCAACCCTATTATTTTTATGTTAAGGAGTAAGCATTTTATGAGGATTCATCATTAAACACACCAAAAGCTTGTTTTAAACAAAAAATTTTAGTTCAAATAAATATTTTGATAAACACTGATTAAAATAAAACAAATCTACGTAAAATATCTCATCAACAGCTTCAGCAATCATAAAATCTTTAGTATACTCGCGGCGTTACTACGAGTGACGGAGCCCATCTCCATGGCTGAGCGACTGGAAAACACAGCTCCGAAGAAATGTCGCAGTGGCGGCGACAGTGTACGATTTGACCGGCCAGGGAATCAATCTCTCAATCTCGCACGTTGATAGCGGTGTCTTTAACTGCTGCGTCAACCGGTCGGTGTTTTTGCAAAAACTTTTTTAAATTGTATTTTGCTATAGCGCCAACCCACTAACTTTGAACACTGTGTGCATAAAGAATCGTTTATTGCAATGATTTATCGGCGACAGGGGCGTATTCAGGGGGGCAAGAAGAGCAATTGCCCCCCTCAAAACATATTCAGTTACCACTAGCCTACAAACGAAGATACTAATGCCATAACGTAAATCTACTAACAACGCAAGCAGGGTCGGATTAAGACCACTCGGGGGTACCAGTGTGTCCTTTTTCGACAAAAAAACTACGCTAAAATGAGTATTTTTCTTGCAAAACCCTAAAAATCCGTGGCGGCTGGGGCCGCTGCCCCCAGACCCCCTTAGCCCCTGGCGGCTGGAGGCTTCACCCCCAGACTCCCGGTTGGAGCCCCCTTGCGGAATCCTGGGTGTGCCACTGGACAAGCCTATGAAATTTTGCTTCCCCGAAATTTTGGGTTGGCTACGCCACTGATCGGCGATAACAACGTGTATTGCGAAAGCGATACAGTTAATTGATAAATGAAAATTATTTTGAGCGATAACGATAATCGGTTATAAATTATCGCCGATAACTAACGCCGATCAATTATGTCGATTATTGCCAATCTCTCATCGCAACAATTATGACTTCAGTTGCAAAAAATGTTCCCACTGTGCTTTTTGCTCTGCTACAAAAAATGTGGCGTCTACTGACGGGCAGTTCCTAAATCAATGGCTTACACTGTGTTTTTAACTGCAAATATTTCAAGTATTAACGTAACAAATTGTGCAGTTCCCACGCTTAAAAAACTGAGCAAACGGTTAGAAATACTATAATCGTAAGCCTGTTTTTAGCACCTTTCCTCGCTTGAACGCTGGTGCTCGAAGGTCTTACGTACTTGCACTAATTTAAAACCTAGACCTATTTACGCAAAAATTTAAGCTTACTCAGGTTTCAGGGATGGTAAGATTCCGCGCAATCAGAGATCATCATTTATCGAAATAATTTATCCGCGATGATTTACTACCGATTATTGTTATCGCTCAAAATAGTCTTGATTTATCGATTACCAATATCGCTTTTGTGATATATTTTGTTATCGCCGATTAATTATCACGATAAACGATTTTTTGTGCACACAGTGTTCAAACTTCGAAGTTGGAGAGTTGGCGCTGTGTAAAAATACACGGCGTCCATTAAGTCTTGTTGCAATTTAAAACAGAAAATCTATTTGTTTTGTTTAATGCCAAGGCAGAGTTCGTGAACTGCTCCCTTTTCTTGAAAAATCTAGAAAAATATTTTTGCAATTTGACTTGGCCCACAAAAAAAACTTCGTCGAACACATTGAAAATTTACCGCAACATTTATCGAAAAAATTTATTGGCAAGAATTTATGGATTACCGATATCGCTTTAAGAAATTGAGATTTATCGATTATTGGTATCGCCCAGGGTTTTTTTGAAATTATCGATGATCGTTATCGCTTTAGTACAGAAAGCTTTAACGTGCCTATGACTGCGAGCAACCCCCTCTTGGTTACGCCACTGTCCCATCCAACTATGCTAGCTTTTTTACGTAGAAATTACTGTACATTGAGACAGTGGATTGACTTAACTTCTTTTGAGCTTGTAATTTCTCAGATATAGCCTAAACCTTCATTAAAGTACAAACAAATTGGCGAGTGTCGTCAGCTTTATCAAAAAAAACTCTAAAGGTGGCAAAACTTTACGTGCAGCAAAACTACAGAAAAAGCCAAGTGCAAATTGATAAAAAACAATAAATGCGCGGCAGTCCATGTCGCGCGCATTTTTATCCCTTTATAGCTATGTTGTTTTTTAATTCTAAAAATCCTTAGATTTGTAATAGCGATCCTGAAAAAGTCCAGAGCTGGTACCGGTAATTTTGCCCCGAATTCTACTCGTGATACCCCATCAACATTGCTATTTTTCAAGGGACAAAGCTCGCGATGTTCATAACATCAATAAATTGATGGTGATGCATGAATTTTTTTCCCGTAAAAGCAAGGTTTATTCAAAATTAAATCTTCAGTATACTGGCATTATCAGGCCTACTCCGAAGCGTGTGACGAGTGGCGGGGCCCATTATCGCCGCTTAGCGCCTGGGCCACACACTACGCAGCTACGAAGAAAGGTCGCAGCGGTGGCGAGCCGTTCTGCACAGTGCTGATTTGATCGGCCCGGGAATCGAAATCTCCCGCAACGGTAGCGTGTGCAAACCTCCCGCACCGGTAGCGTGTGCTTAGCAACTGAGCTAACCGGCAGGTACAATGTTAATAGCCAACAGTGATTACGTAACTTACTTTGCAGGATAACAGCGAGCAATAAATTTGCTGGTAGTTTTCCATAATTATTCTAAAACATGAGTGATTTTAAAATAGATACAGCTGTTTTGGAAATGAGTGAAAGCAAGCACAAAGAGGTTGAAAATTTTCTTTTAAATGATATGAAAGTTACTAATGAAGAAGATCTGGAAAAAATATCTCAAGAAGATTTAACAAAAAATGATCTTCTCACTTCGGATCAGGCATTGCTGTTGGTAAAATACTGGAAATGGGTCAAAAATTCTAAAATTTTGATGGCAAATAATTGGGAAGAATACGGGAACGCACCAGTGCGAGGAGTTTATAACCCACCACCTCCAACTCCTTCGATGAGTAGTTACTGTTCAATGCAATGAGTCTACGGAACTTATCTTTAAAGTGTGAAGTCTTATGACGATGTAGCATTTTTACACCAAAAAATTTTTAACGCCGCGAAAAGGGAGTAGGGACATAACTTCTTGTTCTGGGGCAGGGGTCGGCAACCCCCGGCACGCGTGCCAATCATGGCACGCGACGAGACTTTATGCGGCACGCGGAGCCGTTAACATTTTCCAAACATTTTTTTTAATGTCAAAATAATAAAAAAATTGCGTTCAGCGCGAAACAAGTGGTTAATATTTTGCTGTGTTTTGTTTTGTTGGTTACTCATCATCATTTTTTTAATGCTATTATTACGTCACTATTGTGTATATTTGCATTTTATTCAGTCAGTAACCGTGAAGTTAACTGCGATGTCTGCAGCCAAGAGGCCAAAATCAGATGCTAGAACATTTGAAAAGTTGTATACCGGTACAGCAGATGTTTTTTGGTTTGTCTGTCGAAATGACAAGCAGTATCAGTATGTACACTTGTACAGTACTATCTGCTGTGAAAATGTCGCTTGCCGTACCTCAAGTATCAGTGGCACCGCGAGAGTCAAAAAAGTGGGGGAGCAAAACGACGTTACAACTTTATGACGTCACAAACGGGAAATCCCCAAGCCGGCCGGTAACCGCGTGCTGTGAGCATTCGGCTTAAGTAAGCAGAAGCTAAGTTAGCATCAAGGAAGGAGAATTACGCATTAAACATTTAGCAAAGAAAACAGAAGCCAGCGTTCATTTTCTCTGAATACTATAGCCCAGGGGTCGGCAACCCCTGGCACGCATGCCGAAAGTGGCTCGCCGGAAGGTTTTACATGGCGCGCGAAACGATTCCTTGCGCAAGCAAGTTTTAAGTTCTTAAGATTTAACAAATTTATTCGTGGGTTCAAAAGTCACTCGATTATTCATAAGGGGGGGATAAATACTTTTTTTCAAACCCTCTCGTAAAATATGCTATCCCATAACGGAATCACGATGCAAAACTAACTTTTGTCTGGGATGCTGCTAACCCTCTGCACATGCCCCCTGAAGATGTGCAAACTCCCCTATATTTCAAAATTGCATATTTTGGTTATTCTTGAAAAAAATATATGATATGACCATTCATTTTTAATGTTTTTTAAACAGGAGTACGTTTATGTGCTTAAATAACCTTTTTGATAAATATCAAACGTCACTCCTTTTCTAGTTTGTAGTAAATCTTCTTTTTAATGAATTTCCAGCAAAGGTTTAGTGCATGCTTTTTTACCAATAAGCAATTTAATCGTAATGACAGTTTAATCAAACTGGTACCGGTAGTAGTTTAACCTGCCAAATGAAAAATAACAGTAATTTTTACAAAATCTGTTTTGTTTTATGGACTCTCAGCAATGACTTGGTAGTTAGCACAGGTCATGCACCGGGTAAAGCGCTTTGTTCCACTCGTTCAGTGTTGATGCTTGACAAACAAATCACTAACGCTTATGCAGCGATTGAAATCGCTATTGGAAGAGACAAGTGCATGCCCAATTTAAGATAAATGCCCAATTGCCCATGCCACAGCAATCAGATGATCGAGTGGATAGAGCGCCTGCTTTTGGATTGGTAGACTTGGAGTTTGATTATGAGTCGTGTCAAACTAATGACTTCAAAATTGGTATTCACAGTTTCCCTGTTTGATTTTAGACATTAAAGGAACAGTGTAAAGCAAGTCGGAAAGTTTGCTTGTTGTGCCATTGGAAAAGGCACTTAACAAGACTCTCCCATCTTGCTGTGGGATACAGATGATTGGCAACCACTAAGCGAGCTCGTATAATCACTTTCTCGCGATAGGCGGATAAAATTCAAATAAATAAAAATAAACAAGTGACACTGTTACAAGTGAATTTCTAGGCATCATGATGCAATTTTATCGGCGAGGACTCTCATCATAAGCCTTGGAAATATTCTGAAGAATTTGCTGCTGGTATTGCTTCTATAAAACAAAGCAGCGTAATAAAGAAAAGAATATTTTATTACAGAGACTTGTCTGAGCGTGTGCATGTGACGATGTGGCGTTTACCACATTGAATACTTGTGATGTTTTGCATAAATATGAGCATGTTACAAACAATCTTGCTTGTTGAGAAATTTGCAAGGGACAAATTAATGTTTCGACTATAACCAAAGTCTCGTCAGCCTTGCTACGCACAGCCAATCCAGACTAAACTCATTCCAGACTGCAAAGACTCTGTTTTGGGTCTGTTTTGGGTATCGTTGTTTTGGGTATCGTTTTGGCAAAGACTCTGTTTTGGGTATCGTTGTTTGGGGCCAGTCGCCTGCCAAAAATAGGGCACAACCTAAAAAAGAGATGAAGTCGAGATGTACAGGTAAAGCATTGCAAAAACAGAGTCTTTGCAGTCTGGAATGAGTTTAGCCTGGATTGGCTGTGCGTAGCAAGGCTGACGAGACTTTGGTTATAATCTTGCTTGTGTTTTGCGTACTTTTCAAGATATACTGTTGATTGTTTGGTCATACTCCTGCTCGCATACTCTATCCTCGGCATCCATGTAGTTCAACCTTTATTAGCTTAAAAATACAAGAACAACACATCAAACTAAAGTTAATACTGCTACGCGAAAGCGTTATTGGTGATAATCTCACTAATACTGAAGCTGAAAAACTTCTGGATAACAGTGTTTTAAAACCAGCTTTCGAATGTATGATTTAAGGTCAGTTTGTAGCCCGACTTTGGCGAAATTACGGTTATCAAAAAATGGAGTTGATGAAAATCTTACAAGATACTGTACTTCCAAAACTGGCAGAAGAATGGTTCTGACAATGCAGTGTGGAACAGTATTTAAATTTGGAAATTTTGATCCAGCTCGACGAAAATTATTTATCAATTTGAATCTAGGCCTTCGTAAAAATGCTCTTATAAACGATATGGCTGCCGAAAGTCAAGTAAGGTGTATTAATTACGAACTGAAAAATACAAGCAACCAGAGTCTTGACTGCACGTCTTCATCGAATGTTAAAACTGAAAAGCTTCAACTTAGCATAGTAATCACAGTTAAGATCATAGCAAGGTTCCTACTACGACAAGTGCATTGATTAAGATTTGGAATGAGTTTCGGCGTCAGCTTGAACAATCCATAAAATGCTCAAGGATTTCGTGGATAGAACCAGCTCTCATAAATAGCCGAATTTTCAGTAATAAGAAAAATCCTAAGACTATGAGCAGGGGGTCAAAAAATGAGCCGGTAAAATTCAACAACCTCGCCCAACCAACTAGGTCTAACCACAGACCCCACATGCCAATCCACTAATTTGCAGCTGCAGACACGTATCGACCTTTTTAGGTCTCATCAGTGCAGCATAGCAACCTTCCCCCCCCCAACACCTACATAACACCTAAACCAAACTCACTACACTTCAACTGAGTTTGCAACCTCTGTCTGTATCAGGGGTGTATTTTCCAGAGGTTCAAGGTGTTCAGCGCACACCTTGCGATATCACAGGCACACACGTTAATTACATTTAACTAAAATATTTGGATTTTCTCGTCTTTAATCTTTGTAATATCAGCGCAATCTGCGTTCTTTTTGCTTTGATGAACTACAAATTGTTTTTTTTTTCAACGCTGACCGATGACGCAACATTCTCTTGTATGGTAGGTTCAACAGATATCGTTGAACACAAGCAAGCCAGATCTTCTTCATTGTATTCTGAATCATATTATATAGCCATTGTTGCCAGATATCAATTTACTCAAGTATCTAGATTGTTTACCAAAAGTATCTAGGAAGTAGCTAGATTTTTGATTAAACCACATCTAAACAACAAAAGTATCTAGATTAGTATCTAACTACAAAAAGTGCGTTAATGCGACAAAAAACAAGCGATATTACGGAGTCTGACATGAAGCAACTTATATACAGCATTTAATAATAGCACACATTCAGTTTTTCGAGAAATATTCTGCCTAATGAAGACACATTTTAGTCGCAGTTACATCGAAACACCTTTAAACACATTATAGCCAGCCAGAGATGTACACAAGTCGGAGCCGGAGCAGGAGCCGGAGTCAAGCAACTCGGAGTTAAGTTTGACGTCAAAACTGGAGTAGGAGTTGGAGCCGGAGTAACCATTTCTTTAAGTTATTACTGCAATGTAAACTGAACATTGTCAAAAGTTATGCTCGCTGTGAGGCATTGGTTCGCGCACAGTCTCTAAACACCAGTAATCTCACATGAAATTTAACATAGGCTTAAAGTTTGGATAACATTGTGATTGCAAAGTTTGCAAAAATTCTTCGAGTGACAGGAGTGAAAACAGGAGTTAAAGTTTTGATTTTTGACGTAAACCGGAGCAGGATTGGAGTCGGAGTCTCAAAAAAGCGACTCCGGACATCTCTGTAGCCTGCCCAAAATTTCGGGGGGGGGGGGCAAAACTTCACAGGCTTTTCCAGTGGCGCATCCATGATTCGGCAAAGGGGGTGCCCCAACCGTGGGTGTGGAGGCGAAGCTCCTGCCGCCAAGGCTAATGGGGTCTGGGGGCTCTGCCCCCAGCCGCCACGGATTTTTAGGGTTTTTGCGAAAAAAATTCTCATTTTAGCGTAGTTGTTCTGTCAAAAAGTGGTCTTAATCCGCCCCTGCTAGCGTTGTTCGTAGATCTACGTTGTAGCATTAGTATCTTTGTTTGTGCGCTAGTGGTCACTGAAAATATTTCGGGGGTGGCAATTGCCCCTTTTGCCCCCCCTCCCTGGCTACGCCCCTGATCATAGCCACAAATTCAAGCAAAAAATGAATGAAAATAAACACAACAGAGTAATATCATGAATCTGCTAGTCGATCAAGTCATATGATTAGTTTTCAGCAATTGTCTCTATAATGGTTTTAGATCGACTGAACTTTGAATTTAGCAGTTTCATGAACTTCCTGGTAAACTTACGCACTAACAGTGTAGGCTATATCTGTGAATCTTGTGCACAGCACACTATCTTTTTTAATACTGTAGGCTTACTCCACTGCGACTTTACACAAAACAATCAAAAAAATTAACTGCTTATGCGCTCAATCAAAGTTTTTCAACAAAACAGAAAACACCACAATATTCCAAAAGTCCACAAGACGAATGTGTATTGTGTACTGTGTAGAGGCGAAGTCTAAAACACTTAATAGATTGTAACAGAAGTTCTGAACTATCTAGAATTAGCAGATGCTCTCTTCACTTTATCATCCTTTTAGAACATAGCCCTCAAAAAATTGTTAAGATTAATTCAGCTTAAAAATAGCCTATAATAACTGAACTACCGGCAAGCTACTCGCAGAATTTCAATATTATGATTGGATTTTCTGCACACCAGGAAAACTAACTTGTGCATTATGTACCGCAGTTAATCCGGTTATTGTGTTGCTCATTCAGTTCAGAGTAAAATTTAGGCCATTAAAAGCACCGGTACTGAGCTGAACACTCGGAAGAACGGCTCACAAAATTAAAGCGATAATTTCTGGCATTCTTCCGCGAAGGGATAAAGCAATAAACATACTGGATAGTTATAGAAGTATCTAGATTAGTAGCTAGGATCTAGACCAGTGGTTCTTAAACTGGGTTCGACCGAACCCCAGGGGTTCGGTGAGGCTGTATCAGGGGTTCGGCTAAGATCAGAATAAGTTTTTGCAAAAAGGCATACAGTTGTAGTAAATGACTATCTCTGCGTGGAATGATGCATCCCCCCACCATACTCTTTCAACGCTGTTTTTGATGAATACAATTTTTCCATAATTTCAAACCTGTTTGATAACAATCATCTTTACGCCTTAAGCACGCATAAATCAAAAATGTGCGAACAAAATGTATCATATTTGGTGAAGGACTTAGAGTTAGAGGCAAAAAAATTAAACAGAATTTGCCATAAAAATTGTTCAAAAAGCGCTAAAATGGCCATTACAGTGTCTAAATTTTTGAAAACTTTCCGGGGAAGCATACCCCTGGACCCCCTAGAGCCATATTTTTGTTCCTCAATTTGGTTCAAATTAACTTTCCGGAAAAAAAAATACGCTTAAAAAATGTAAAAATTTTATGCCACCCTCCACCGCCTTAAGAATATTCTGAATACGCCCCTGACGTGAAACATTTTCAAAGAGCTTATGCCCTTTTCCGGTTTAGACGTCTCACGTCTTTGCACTCATTTAACATTCAACCTAATTCAAAACTGCATCCCCCCTCTAAAATTTTCTGGATCCGCTCCTGGTTATAATTAAGGGTTCGATGTATGCTTGCATGACACCTGTTGGGTTCGATACTTCCGACAAGTTTGAGAACCACTGATCTAGACGATAAAATTGGTATCTAAGGGGAATAAATAAGCATCTAGATCTAGAAACTGAGTAGCTAAGTTGGCAACACTGCATATAGCGGAGAGTTTTTTTTTCTCTTTCCACACGAGTCAAATGCAAAAAATGTCCTTTTTGAAAGTTGAACCCAGACGCGTCACAATACGTGCTCAATCACGCCACAGCAAATTGCTTTTTTCATCGCAGAAGAGTGATGCAATGGCTCTCTCTTAGGGCAGGTTCAACAGGTATCGTTGAACACAAGCAAGCCACACCTTTTCCATTGTATTCTACATCGTATTAGGATGCGGTTGCAAGTAATTGCTTGTGATTTTTGAAAGTGTGGCGGTCAATATATGCATTTTAAAGTTGTTGGTCAAATTCAAGTTGTAGGTTAAATTAGTGGAATGGAAGTAAGTGTTGACAGTATGATTGAAAAGCCGTTTTGTAGCAGAAATTACGACAAAAAATTGAAAACAGCAAAAGCTAAAAAGCCGACACCAAAATTAAATATTTTAAGTTGCAAATTAGGCTGCTTGAAAAGGCGCTTGATGTTGGTTCGCGCATTTGCATTAAACTTTCAAGCACTTCCACACATTTGTTTAATAAATGGCTGCATGCGGCAGCAAATATTCTAGAGGAGCACACCTCTAAAAAATGCTCACCGTACGCCACTGGTCTGTATGCTAATCTTACTCTCCGGCAAAACAAGAGTAAAATGGCAAAATTTAGAAAATAACGGACAGTTAGGAATTATGATGTAACAAACAGACAAAAAATCTCTCCCAAACAGTATTCATCAGACTAGAATTACAGGCTAGATCCAAACATTACTTTCCTGATGAGTTTCAAAGAAACCGAAATGCTGAGAAAATACCAAAACTCCTTAACCATTCCTTCTATCAGAATCCAGCGAAGGGATACAATCTACGGAACAAGCAAAATGAAAATCCAAAGAAAATAATTCCGAAGAAACTGAACTGAACTGATTTATTATTCGATGTCAAGTAGGCTACACAACAAGGAAATATAAATAACTAGGAGTAAAATGATAACAGATATCAAGGAGACTGCGAAGGAATCGTTGGATCTTCTAGTCTGCAGCCACCTTTGCAAAATTAGTCGTAGAAAATAGTACAAGTTTAGTGAAAACGAAAAGCAAACCAAAAAAAAAATAAAATAAAATAAACAAGCAAGCAATAAAACACACTTTTAAGGAATACATGTGATGCTGGCTTTGATACCACTGAATTAGACAAGACTGTATTTTTTTAGTAAAGTTCTTTTGAGGTTAGATTTAAACGATTTTATCGACTTGGAGTTTTTAATTGTTGAATCTAATGAATTCCAAATAAGAGGACCTTGATACCTAATAGAATTTTGAAGCTTTGATTTTTTCAAGAAAGGCATAAAATAATTATTCTGCGTACTTGCCCGGGTAGACCTTTTATGTACACTGCTGACTTCACAAAAGTATTTGCTAAAATGTGCAAAAAGAGTTTTCATTTTGAATTTGAAAACAAATAATGCTTTTTCAAATTTCACAAGATCAGCCAAATTTCAAAATGCCAAGGTTGGTGTAGAATGGTGTAGCTCGGTCATAATAACTTCCACCTCCAATTATTTTAACAGATTTGCTTTGTAAAATACTTAATTTTTTAAAAAAAGTAGAAACTGAAAGTCCGAGACAAAGTAGAATTATGGAAGATACCGTCAGGAATTCCTCTTAACAAAAATAGGATCCATCAGAGGGATAGAATTCTTTGAAAAATTAATCAATTATCCATAAAATTCTGTTAAACTTTGACAAGACGTAATCTCGGAAAAAGCTGATGAGAACTGACGAACGTCGTAATGAGGATCTAGATCGTTTGAAAAGCACTGGTGGACTCTTTGCTTGTGCTGCAGAATTAACATATATTATAGGCTATATTAACAGTCAATTGGTCATTCAAGTTATTTATTCGAAAGCTAGACAGTCTGTTTCATGCCTAAGGCAATCATCAGGAGCAAGGTCTAAACACATAATTTATAGTTAATAATGAAAGAATAAAATTGTACTCACGTTTAAATTGTTGGCTAGTCCGGATAGTCTGCGACAGAATACCATAGATTTATTCCTTTTTATGAAAATGAGTACAACCTGCCGCTATCCTGTCACTGCCTATCCAGACTTCATATACTGCTTTTTCATGCTATTAACTAGTAGGCAAATTTTTGCCTTAAAATTTTCACTCAATAAAATATTTTTTCTTCATAAAAATTGTTTTTCATGTGACTATTCGCTATACAATGAAATCAATTGTGATAATATGCGAAATTATTACCGTACGTAAATTATATAACAAGAGATAATGAGAAAATTAACAATATCAATTTTATTTTGCACCAGACGGGATTTGACAGTCAAATTAAACATTTTATACACTCGTATATCTTCAAGTAGTGCGAAAAATTGCGATACACAGCGTAAGGATGAAAAATATACGAACTAAGTGAGTGTTAAATGGTAACGCTGATGCAATTGAAATTCTCATTAGCCAGGTTTGAAATTTCGCAGTTTACATTTGTTTTTGTGCCGGCATTTTGATAAAATTTTAGATCGTTTGTTTAGGGAATCTTTTTTTGTGGACAAAATTACAAACTTTTCTGTATAAGACACAAATTACATCTATTACTGCCGCATTGGTATGGTCGAGATTTCGCTTTTACAGACCATGTGATTTCTGGAGTGTTGCCTTAATTGATTTCCAATAAAATTTTGATAGTTCAGTCGCATTCGATTTACTGGGATGACGGAAGGAGGAAGTATGGTTGTTGTATCTTGTTTTGAATTCTGTTTCGCAACAGCCAAAGTATTTCAGAGTTTCGTTTTCTTGGCGATTTGTGCTAATCTTGTTCCTTGGATTTGGGTTGGTTGGTCCACTTGTTGATGGTTGGACTATATTTTCTTTCTGGTCTTCAGTTATGGATGCTTCGTAGACAATTGAATTCATTCTGCAGTTGCCGTTTAGTGGGCAAAGCGATTCGTTTCTGCAGTTACACGAACTATTCTCAGTTGATTGATCATTTTCCAGAATGTGCTTATTATGGTTTATTATCGTGCCTTTCATATTTGGCATGCAGCTGTAGCTTAATTTCAAGTTTCAAGTTGTAGCTTAATTTCAAGTTATTGTAGGCTATATATACGTGGCTCGCACTGATATTGCCTCTGATGAAGTTCAACCGACTTTACTACAAAGTTTCGTATGCGCGTGATACTTGCCTTTCAACGTCCATGCAATTGTAGCGAAATTTTTCAACTAAAGCCTTCGTTTGAGTGGTAATTGTTCCTCTGCTGCACTGCTTTCATTTAAGTCTGGTGATTACTAACACTGTTGTTTTGTATGGCAGCAGTAGCGTAAGCAGAATTTTTCAATGGGGGGGTTCAGTGACGTCACATCGTGATGGCGTAAGGACACTAATATTGCAGTAGTTCAGAGGTATTAAAGTGAATTGGATTGTAATGTTTCTAGTTTAAACTATTGCGCAATTGCAGCTAACCATGATTAAGCTATATAATGCCATAACTAAGAAAACAACCAAGATATCTCATTCATACTTTTGCTTGATTCTTTGCGCTTCATTCAAGGAGAGAAAAGTTTTCACAGAAACTCAAGCTGTCAAGCCGTGGTTAAAAATTTACTGAAGAAATTTTAGTTGACCTTATTTTTAGGCCGTAGGAAAAATAACTGACCAAAGGATAGGCTGGCTTTTGCAACGTCACAAACAGAATGTAGTTAGGGGGTAAAACAGGCAATTGCTTCCCTCCAAAAAAATTTTTTTTCAAGAACCATCACTAATATAAACAACGCGTATAAACCTTGATATAAACTCGTGATATGCACTAATTATGAAAAAGGCAGTTTCCCTGTCTTGAAAAGTGAAGTCAGTGAAGCATGAGAACAAACTGCCCTCCCCCCTACCGAAACATTTTTAAACTACAATAAATTACGCGCGAGAGGAATCTCTAATCATGCGATGGTCAAAAACAGCGTCGATATTATCTAAGCTTTTTTCACCCAGATCACCGCGTCGATGTCATCAGATACTCTCAAGCACATAATCGGGGTGTCTGGGAAACGTAGCACTCCAGCTCCTCAGACAGTTACGGTGCGTAAAAACAACTTTGCCTCCCCCCTCTCAGTTCCGCCCCTAGGCCTCTTTAAATCTTTCGTTAGTCTGATTATTTTTGGCAGTATTTTTAGTCTATTTTTAGAACTTAGAGCAGTGCGAATTTAAATTTTTACATTTTATTAATTTTTCAACAAACCGGCCGGTTAAAGATGTCAGTATCGATGCGGAAGGTCTGAGGTTCAATTCCCAGGCCGGTCAAATCGGACACAGAGTAGCCAACGGCTCGCCACCGCTGCTACGTTTCTTCGGAGCTGCGTTGCCCAGGCGCTCAGCGGCGGGGTTGGGCCCCGCCCCTCTCTACCATGCTTCGGTTCTTCAGCGAGTGATGAAACGAGTAGACCTACAGTGAAGATTTGATTTGAATTAAAAAAAAAATTCTGTGCGCGGCCATAGTTACTGCAGAATGCAGATACACGCACCGTATTTAAGGAAACTCCTACTTATCAATTCCTTCACAGCAGCACTAATGACAAAAATGCAGTTCGAGCAAAACACATCAAAAAAGTTGGAACACCGGTATTGTTGCATCTCATCGTAATAAAAGTTTCTCGCAATGAAATAGGAAAGTTGGACAGAACAGAAAAAACATGACAGCAATTTTGGCAAGCTCCGCACGAAGAAAAGCCGGTTCGTTTCAAAAAAGAAAGGTTTCACTTTTTCTGCAATGGTCAAGCGCAGCGCACCACAAAAGTTTGACTATCGGCATTATTGCATCACCATGAAAGTTTTTCAAGATTATTATAAGCAAGTTGGATAGCACAGAAAAACATAATAGCATGTTTAGCAATCTCTGTACGAAAAGAGGCGGATCGTTACAAAAAGAGAGGTTTTCATTTCTATTCCAATCGTCAATGGCGGGGGGGGGGGGGGTTGACCTCCGAACCCCTCCGTGTGTACGCCACTGTATGGCAGCAATATCTCTTTTCAATCTAAAGTTAATTTTTTTGCTATATTCGATCGACAGATGTTCAAATTGCATGATACTGAATTTTCCTGCATCTTCAGAAGAAAATGTTAAAAATTGTTTCACATAAAATAGTATATAAAGAGGCATAATCACCTTCCTGATGAAAAATCATTAAAAATGAATAGTCGTACCTCGTATTTTAGTAATACAATAAGCAAGATGTGTTAATTTTGCTATTTGGGGGAACTCGCAAACTTCAAGGGGTATGTACAGGGGGGTTAGCAACACATATGATCAAAAAACTTTTTTGTATCATCATTCTGTCAGAGGATAGCATGTTTTAAGGGGGGTTATAAGCGATATCCAAAAATTTTCAGCTATCTTCTTTCCCCCCTCCCCCCCTTATTATTAAAATATTTCTTGATAGATAGGATATCTACCAACGTGAAGACCTTTTGTTTGGTCTGCACAGATATTTTTAGAGGAAAATAGAGCAACCGTTTGGCACGCGGAGAAGTTTCTATCTTGACTCTATCAAAAAAACGGCACGCTGCGCTCAAAAGGTTGCCGACTTCTGTTCTAGGGAGTGTCAAGGAGCATGCTCCCCGAAAAATTTTTGCAAATCGAACCATTTAATTTGCGATTTCTCGTTATTTAATCATGTGTTTAAGCGTTTTCTCCACTTCCATTTTTAACCGATCACTGGCAATGCGTTAACAACAGTTTGAAATTCTTTCCTTAATTTCCTTTTTGTTCTTCTGAAATAATTCAGTGGACGCCCAAGTAATCTTTGCGGTTAGATTCGTTGTTTACAGGCGCGATATTTTTTTTCAACACTAATGTATGTACGGTATGCGTTGTATTCAAGCGTTTATGGTTATTACAATTTCATTACATGTATTCTACTTGTACATTTTACATGTACAGTAGTACTGTAGTAAAACTAGGCTAACCATATTTTTGCAATTACAAACCGGGACGAATACGAACAAAGTCCTTTACCAGATAAGCAAAGAATTTTTTTTGCAAATAAATTTTGTGCTTAAAATATTCAACAGTACATAAAGAATAAAAATTGTCATATATTACCTCAAGGGGATTTTAAAAAAGACGATGTAGGCAGAGTGATAACCTCTGCAAACTAAAATGAGATACAGAAGAAATGATAGGTATGCATTTTTTTACCAGCCATTTCTTATAATGTTTTTGGTGTTGTAGGCCAATACAATTTTTCCATAGTTTCGAACCTCTTCGATAGCAATAAGTCTTACGCCTTAAGAACGCATAATCGAAAATGTGCGAAAAAATGCGTCGTATTTGGCGAAGCACTCAGAATTAGGGTGAAAAAATTTAAACAAAATTTGCCTGAAAATTAATTAAAAAGCACTAGAATAGCCAATACAGCATATAAATTTTCAATTTTTTTCCGGGGGAGCATGCCCCAGGACCCCCTAGAGCTATTCTAATATTCAATCAGCTTCAAATTCGTTCTGCCGAAAAAAAAAAGTTTTGAAAATAAGTGGAAATTCTGACCCCACCCTTTTAAAAAATTTCGCTACGCCACTGAGCATCAACAATGAGCATGTCAGTCTAGCAGTAATTGAACATTGTTTTTTAGTACCGGCACAGTAACTAAATGCTCTAAGGCTGTATATTAAACTGTTTCATTCGCCCGCTGCTTCATAAGCAGTAGCGGCGGCGGTAAGCGGCAGCGGCGCTGCTATTTTTTTTTATCAAAAAGTGGTTGCGGCGCTACTTTTCAACTGTAGCGGTTGCCCTGCTCTGGTAACTTGGCTCTCCAGGTTCAGACTTGAAATTTTTCTTAATTTTGCGTTCAAGATTGCTTTGCTGAAGAACCCGTGCAAAACCTTACTGTAGTCTGAAGACAGCGTTATTTTACAGGTCGCTTTCATAGTTTGCATGGTTCAAGTGTTTACAAATTACACTATTGACAATGCAGAGTGCTTAATTATTAAGTTTGCGCTTCGTCCTGAACCTAAACGAATCATAAGCTTAAATACTGAGCTTTGCAAATAAATTGAAACTCTTTTATCATAATTATATGATTGATATAGCTGTTTAAGAGTAGCAAAATGCCTACATAGCTGTTATGGTAAACACTAAACTCTGCAAAAATATTACTTACGCAGCTAATACTGTTGGTTAAGATGATTTTTTATGTTCTATCACGCATTTGCTAAGCAGTATACTCACTCATGTAAAAATTTGGCCGTTGTTATACAAAAAAACCGAAGCTTTTTATGAAGCGCCGTTTGGAAAAAACAATTTAGGTTTTTCACATGTTTTTTCAGATAAAAATTTATGCTACATTTTGTCCAATATATTATATAGGAAAATTCCTATATTCTTATATATAATTCTTATATTTATATATATATATATATTTACTTATATATATAATTCTTATATTGGACAAATTATTGCTCAAATTAGCTAAAAAAGTAGAAAACGCTGCGCAAAACATATAGGAAATTTTCTATATAATTTATAAGACAAATTATTGCATAAATTTGCCAAAAAAGCAGCGCAAAACGTATGGGATGCAGAGCAGACCAACTTCTCGTAATTGCAAATCTGTACGTAAAGCTCCGTGAATGATTGACCCATACAAACGTGGTATGTGCAGGGTTGGGAAAAATCGATTGTAATCGATATTCGATTGTGATATTTTTTACTTTTTGTTCATCGAATGCATTGGAGCCTTTGCTTTTTTGAGTGAGTATCGAATATGGCCTTGTCTTTACTGTTTTTGACGCAATTCGATATTCCATATTCGATTCTTTTTGTCCAGGTTATTTTATTTCACTTAGTAAATTTAAAATAATCGTCGGTATATCATTACCAATCCTTTTTGCTGCCAATTTTTTTTGTGCCAAAAACAAAAAAAAAAGATTTTTGATAGCAAAGTTGCTTCGCATATACTATGTTCGTCGTTTGTCTGTACGTTACCGCGTAAATGTGAGGACATCACAAAAAATGCTTGGCGTACACCTCTAAATGCTCAGTGTAATATCGAATATCGATTACAATGTTCTTTATTTTCTACTTTTTTAAACTACCATCGAAATCGAATATTTCCTCACTTTTTGGTGAACTATCGAATATCGATTATTTCTTTACTTTTTTGGGTATCGATTCTCAACCCTGCGGGTATGTGTACTATTGGTCATTATACTAACATCACAAAGAGCTTCACCGCTAAGCACAGGAAAAGATTCGCAGGCAATTGGCTGAAAATCTTTAACATCCCAATTTGATACAACCCCACCAATCATCTTTCTCTAATTTTTCCAGAGAAACTGTAAGTACCAATCGTTACTCTATTTAATAGCCGAAAAACATGGCGCAAGAGAAGCTCATTACTAATAAACATTTGCTCCATTGTAATGGCCTCCCCAACCGCTTTTCCAAAATGCGTATCACTGCGCCCGAATGTCCGGTCATGACTGCCGTTCCGTCAAAACCAATAATTTCCAGATTCTTTACTAGTTCGGTACTTCTAAAAGCTTCATACAAACTTAATGCTATTGATTCAGCTTTTCCATCTTGAGAAGAAACGTGGAATAAGTAGTATTCACTGCCACCATGCAACGCTTTGCTGGTCATGCTGCTATTTCTTCGTCTCATCATTTTGTTAAACAATCTTTGATAGCTTATTCCTAATCTTGGTTTACTGATAATGAATTAGATCGGTATAAGCTATTAACATATATGTTATTATTAGAAGGGAGGTAGGTTATCATGGCTACTTCTTATCAGCTACTGAAGTTTTTTTATTTAGTTCAAAGAAAGTTGTGAATCAATCTTTGCTGAGTAAGTGGGCAAAAATCCAAGTCTAAATGTTTTTGTGCTAAATCTACACCTTTACTTGGAGTTCGGAATGCAAGTCGGTGTATATTTTGGCATGGTAATAATCTGAACTTGACTGGTTGAACAGAATTGCTTCCTCGGAAAACTGGAAATTAGCACTCAGCGTCACAAAGTTGTAAACAAGAGTCGATTTTTCAGCAACAAATTTTTCTTACATAAAAGCAGATAACTAGATTTTTTGCAACTATAGCAATCAGTGATGTAGTCCTCGAGGATGTCCTTGGCCTTGAGGACGTCCTCGAGGACAGGTTTGTGAAGTCCTTGGCCTTGGCCTCGACCGTGTTGTCCTTGGCCTTGGCCTCGGCTCTCCTAGGCCTTGGATTTTGCGCTGTCCTCGGCTCGAGGACTCGATATTTTTAAAAATTCAACTTTGCGATTGTTTTCACAAAACGCAAGCTGTTTTAAGAAAGAATGGTCCAAATAACGATAAGCATCGGTATTTGTTAAGCTCGCGCGGTGGAGAAATAAAAGTAGACAATGCATGATAATAAAACCATAAAGTTACATTGTGAAAAGCAAAATTTTGACAATTTAAGATTTTGTTTCTCATAATCTCTCCTTAGGTTTTCACATTGAAATTGTGAGCAACAAACTTTCAATAAGTTTAGAAAATTTAATCTGTGATAATTGGATTCTCAGCGGGAGATCCTTGAGGTTCGAAAACTCGGGTGGAATGATGGGAGAAGGCTTTTTTACACTTTTCTTCAAAGTTTCAATCAACTGTTGTTTATTTACTTTATAATTTGCTTAATAGCCATGCAAAGCATTCTGAAGTAAAGCAGTGATGTAAAGCAGTCTGAAAATAATTATAATGTTAAATGTTCGCGAGTATGAGCTGTTGCTACCATACGGATATTAAAAATTTCCTTTCTACCAAAGTTATACTACCAGAAAAGCTTACAAACAAACTGAAATCCACGAAAACGGTCCAGAAAGCTAAACTTTGCCGTGTGGTCTCCGGTCTCCACCCTCAGAACAGAGATTAGTTAGGTCCCTAAAAGCTCATAGCAAGATAATTTACGGATATATTTTTATTCAGTAAACTGCATAAGCATTTTTTTAGTAATGGATTCTTTCAATAATGTATCGAGATACTTGTATCGGCGATACAAGTAACGATATCGGTATCGATTCAACACTTTTTTAAAGTATCGAGAATCGGTATCGATTAACTGTTTTTTTAAGTATCGAATATCGGTATCGCTTAAAGCAAAATTTGAGTATCGCGCCCATCTCTGCTTTTAGGGACCTAACTAATCTCTGTTCTGAGGGTGGAGACCGGAGACCACACGGCAAAGTTTAGCTTTCTGGACCGTTTTCGTGGATTTCAGTTTGTTTGTAAGCTTTTCTGGTAGTATAACTTTGGTAGAAAGGAAATTTTTAATATCCGTATGGTAGCAACAGCTCACACTCGCAAACATTTAACATTATAATTATTTGCATTATTTACAAAACAACATACGGAAAACAAAATAAGCTGAAAATCGACTGTCCTTCATCAGAGCAGGATCCAAAAGGAAAGTCAACGCAGGGCTAACTAATAGGAGCGAGAAACAAAACAGCAGGGGTTATGACATATTCTAACCAGTTCTCACGCTTTACAAAAGTAATGAAGTATAAACGATCAAAAATACTAGGGCGGACAAAGTTTTAACACGTGATTTAAATCAGGGGAGCTACTATTTTTACGAAACAACAGCAATTCAAAAACGCATTTTTATAAATTGCTGAAAGAGTTAAAATCCTTTTTGTAGAAAGAACACCCATTAGCATATAGCTGCTTTTTAAATTAAACCAGGGGTGGGCAAACTTTTCGCACGAAGAGCCGCATTGAATGAAACTTTGAAGCCGAGGGCCGCAATGATTGAAAGAGCAAGTAAAAAAGGTCATCACGACCTCAGATGTCCTATTTTCCGCTCAAAATCAAGTGAAGAGCCCAAAAAAAGGTCATCATCGCGTCCGCAAATGTCCTATGTTCCACTCAATATCAGTAGGCGTAGAGAAAAAGATTTAAATTTCTGTAAATGCCCGCGAGTCGTAGTTTGCCCAGTGCTCACCCCTGAATTAAGCGAATTAGCGTAGGCAAACAAACACCTATACGCTAATGATTAGCATAGTCCTTATCACCTGCAAAACTAAAATTTAATTCGAAACTTTCTTGCTTCGATTTTAACGAGACAGTCAAATCGAACAAAAGCTTTTTGAAAAAAGTGTTATCTACAAAAAAATATGATTGGGCGAATACGTAAGTTTATGCAGAACGTGTACTAGACGTCAATTTGATTACTTAGTAACTTTGTTTCTTATTCTATCTCTTCTGTATCTCATTTTAGTTTGCAGAGGTTATCACTCTGCCTACATCGTCTTTTTTAAAATCCCCTTGAGGTAATATATGACAATTTTTATTCTTTATGTACTGTTGAATATTTTAAGCACAAAATTTATTTGCAAAAAAAATTCTTTGCTTATCTGGTAAAGGACTTTGTTTGGAATCGTCCCGGTTTGTATTGCAAAAATATGGTTAGCCTAGTTTTACTACAGTACTACTGTACATGTAAAATGTACATGTAGAATACATGTAATGAAATTGTAATAACCATAAACGCTTGAATACAACGCATACCGTACATACATTAGTGTTGAAAAAAAATATCGCGCCTGTAAACAACGAATCTAACCGCAAAGATTACTTGGGCGTCCACTGAATTATTTCAGAAGAACGAAAAGGAAATTAAGGAAAGAATTTCAAACTGTTGTTAACGCATTGCCAGTGATCGGTTAAAAATGGAAGTGGAGAAAACGCTTAAACACATGATTAAATAACGAGAAATCGCAAATTAAATGGTTCGATTTGCAAAAATTTTCCGGGGAGCATGCTCCTTGACACTCCCTAGAACAGAAGTCGGCAACCTTTTGAGCGCAGCGTGCCGTTTTTTTGATAGAGTCAAGATAGAAACTTCTCCGCGTGCCAAACGGTTGCTCTATTTTCCTCTAAAAATATCTGTGCAGACCAAACAAAAGGTCTTCACGTTGGTAGATATCCTATCTATCAAGAAATATTTTAATAATAAGGGGGGGGGGGAGAGAGAGCTGAAAATTTTTGGATATCGCTTATAACCCCCCTTAAAACATGCTATCCTCTGACAGAATGATGATACAAAAAAGTTTTTTGATCATATGTGTTGCTAACCCCCCTGTACATACCCCTTGAAGTTTGCGAGTTCCCCCAAATAGCAAAATTAACACATCTTGCTTATTGTATTACTAAAATACGAGGTACGACTATTCATTTTTAATGATTTTTCATCAGGAAGGTGATTATGCCTCTTTATATACTATTTTATGTGAAACAATTTTTAACATTTTCTTCTGAAGATGCAGGAAAATTCAGTATCATGCAATTTGAACATCTGTCGATCGAATATAGCAAAAAAATTAACTTTAGATTGAAAAGAGATAAACAACTAAAAAGCAATGTCCTTCCTGGCCTACCGGACGGGAAGTCATGACGACATTTATCTGAAGGGATAAGTGATCCTGGCAAGATCATTCGTCCTGGAAGATGAATGTTTCTTACCTGAGGGCGGCTGATGAAGGCTAATAGCCAGAAACAGCGCTGTCTCGCTCTACGGTTGAAAAGAGATATTGCTGCCATACAGTGGCGTACACACGGGGGGGTTCGGAGGTCAACCCCCCCCCCCCCCGCCATTGACGATTGGAATAGAAATGAAAACCTCTCTTTTTGTAACGATCCGCCTCTTTTCGTACAGAGATTGCTAAACATGCTATTATGTTTTTCTGTGCTATCCAACTTGCTTATAATAATCTTGAAAAACTTTCATGGTGATGCAATAATGCCGATAGTCAAACTTTTGTGGTGCGCTGCGCTTGACCATTGCAGAAAAAGTGAAACCTTTCTTTTTTGAAACGAACCGGCTTTTCTTCGTGCGGAGCTTGCCAAAATTGCTGTCATGTTTTTTCTGTTCTGTCCAACTTTCCTATTTCATTGCGAGAAACTTTTATTGCGATGAGATGCAACAATACCGGTGTTCCAACTTTTTTGATGTGTTTTGCTCGAACTGCATTTTTGTCATTAGTGCTGCTGTGAAGGAATTGATAAGTAGGAGTTTCCTTAAATACGGTGCGTGTATCTGCATTCTGCAGTAACTATGGCCGCGCACAGAATTTTTTTTTTAATTCAAATCAAATCTTCACTGTAGGTCTACTCGTTTCATCACTCGCTGAAGAACCGAAGCATGGTAGCGAAGGGCGGGGCCCAACCCCGCCGCTGAGCGCCTAGGCAACGCAGCTCCGAAGAAACGTAGCAGCGGTGGTAAGCCGTTGGCTACTCTGTGTCCGATTAGACCGGCCTGGGAATTGAACCTCAGACCTTCCGCATCGATACTGACATCTTTAACCGGCCGGTTTGTTGAAAAAAACAAAGATACTAATGCTACAACGTAAATCTACTAACAACGCAAGCAGAGGCGGATTAAGACCTCTCGGGGTCCGTAAATCTACTAAAAACGCAAGCAGGGGCGGATTAAGACAAAAAACTACGCTAAAATGAGTATTTTTTTGCAAAAATCCTAAAAATCCGTGGTGGCTGGGGGCTCTGACCCCAGACCCCCTGAGCCACCGGCGGCTGGGGGCTTCGTCCCCACACCCCCGGTTGGAGCACACCCCCTTTGCCGAATCCTTGGTGTATCACTGAAAAAGCCTATGAAGTTTTGCCCCCCCCGAAATTTTGAGCTGGCTACGCCACTGTCTAAGGTTGAATTTTTATGAACATTTCACTGCTTATGCAGGTTTGCTTAAAAAACGAAGAGCGTTAAAGGCCCACTGCACCCAAATTCATCGATAGTTGTAAATATGTATTTGATATATTCAAACGTTTTCGCGAATATTCGATCACGATATCTGGTCTCGGTAACGAGAAAACTGGTAAAATATCGTTAAATTCGTGACGTCATTGGGTAACAACAACCAAGAAATAATGCGACTTCTAAAAGCTTTTGCACAGCGAGAGCTTTCGCAAAGCTTTCGAAAGTTTTCGGCAAAGTGCGAAAGCTTTCGCTGTGCGAAAGCTTTTAGAAGTCGCATTATTTCTTGGTTGTTGGTACCCAATGACGTCACGAATTTAACGATATTTTACCAGTTTTCTCGTTACCGAGACCAGATATCGTGATCGAATTTTCGCGAAAATGTTTAAATATGTTAAATACATATTTACAACTATCGATGAATTTGGGTGCAGTGGGCCTTTGATACTATTTTTACGAAGCCACTCATGCAGAGCTAAGGTTTTTATCGTTGTGAAGTATGTGCATCATGGTAGATAACCTAGCCCGACATCAAACCCGCGAAACCAGCTCCCCAGCCCAATGCGCCGGCCACTCGGTCAGACAAGCTTCCTTTGTAAAACTTGGATCTCAAACAAATTCACTGAGTTTTGATCTCGGGCTCAGTGGTTTCGTGTCATTGGGGCTCGGGGAGTGAGATGCTATACTTGTTATAAATTTAAAAATTGAAAATTATAAAAAAATAAAATAATAGCCAGAGCCATTTTGTCTTCATCTTTCAAACTAACCCCATACCCCCTCGCCCTTTTCTTATACTATAAATTCAATTGTTTTGTTTTTTAATTTTTGTTTCAATCAATCGCTTCGACTCAGGAGTGAAGTTAGTTTGTTGATCTGTGGTTAGAATTTAAAAAACATTTTGCATGCGTTGTTAAAGAGAATAGCCTAAAACACACCTATACACGTCATCCTACCAAATGCGTCAAAACCAGTAATAATTGCAGCCTGCTTTTATTTATTTTAACCCAGCTTCTGTTTTAAGACATGGGCTATTAAAACTTTTTTGTATTGTCTGACGCTATAGTAGTGACTGCACATCACTGCAGGTACCGATATGTCCTTTTTCGACAAGAAAGTGTGCTGAAACGAGAGTTTTTTGTGTGAAAACTGTGAAAATCCGTTAGCAACTGGGAGCTAAGCCCCCAGAATCTTCTTGCCTACGGCGGATGGGGCTTTCCCCCAACCCCCTGTAATGTCCTCCACTTTTGTTAAATCGTGGGATCACACTGATTGCGCATACTGTCCATAATTAAGAAGCGGTTTGGGATATCAAAATAAATTTTGATTTATTATCCAAAAATTAGGGTATCACGACATATTTTGGTATCTTTTCCTAATTTCCTTTTTTCGTGATGTTACTCAAAGCTGAATATGGCTTTTATATAGGTTGTAAATGATCAACATCTATGTTTAAGTTGTTACTCGGGCCCCTCCAAACTTGTTGGCTGCACGACGCTTCTGCTTGGGCTCAAAAATATTTTCAAGTCTATCGGGTCTTTGTCTCGATTTTTTTTTTTCTTGAAAATTCGCCTGTAACGGCAGTTTTCTTAAATCCTCTAGAGCTACCGTTGTAAACAAATTCTACTACCAATTTTGTTAACAAGTGATTTTTGAATAGAAATAAATTCAATAACTATGCGAATCGGTGTTTCAAAAAGAGCTCGATAACTGAGTTCAGTTAGAACAAATATACAAATTCACTCACCACAGTTTAATAACATTTATTTAAAACTCGACAGTCTGTTTCACCTAAGAGGTATCATCAGGGGTATCTTATTCACATTAAATCTATTCAATTTGAATAAGATAAGGTGAAACAGATTGTCGGGTTTTAAATAGATGTTTCTAAACTGTGGTGAATTTGTAAAAATAAAGTCAGATTTATTAGCAACATACCTATTTAATGATCTTTCAAAAACTTTTACAAATGTGTTGCAAATAAAGAAATTTAAAAAAAAAATTCCCCAACGCTAAAGCTGGGCAAACTGCGGGCCGCATGCAGATATTTTTTTTGCTCTTCACCGATTTTCAGTGGAAAAATAGTAGGCCTAGATCTGCGGACGTGCAGACTTTTTTTTATTTTTGCTCATCAATGCTTTGTAGGGGCATTTTGGACTCACACTTTCCAAAAAGGGGGGGTTCCGCAAAAAAGGCTGAATACCGCTGGTCTTCTAGAGTAGACTATATGGAAAAATTTATCTCTGTGTCATTAAATCAAAGTATTTAGTAGACTATATGGAAAAATTTATCTCTGTGTCATTGAATCAAAGTAAAACTATAGACCTGTAAATTCTGAGAAAAATGTGGATTTGAATTCATCTAAAAGTTCTGAGTATGCTGCTACTGATACACCAACCTCTACTGAAAGTGGCATTGAAAATGAAAACGTTCTCCTTCAACACAATGATAAAATTCACACAGCAAGAACCTTTGCAAAATTTTTTCGTATATAGGCCATAAGCTCTTTCACGTCCTTAGTATTGTTCGAATGTAGCAACGTAGTTAGATAAGCAGGAGTGTGACATAAGCTTCTGCTCTCCTGGGCGAGTTTGTGATGATGATACTCCTTATACCTAGAATAACTCAGATTATTTTCAAATTATATTGAACCGAAACTTCAACAGTAATTGAGAGAGACTGCGAAGTGAGCTTGCGCTCTTCGAGTCAGCAGCCACCCGTTAAATATGTCAAATGCGATCGGCTCCAGCCGCGAATCGAACCCGTCACGTAGGATCTGTCACCTGCGCGCGGTACCGCTAGGCCATATCGCTGACGAATAACTAACTTCATAACTAGCTTCATAACTAATGCAGGAGATCAACAGTTTATACATGTTGCCATACATGAGAATGCTTGTTTTAGTAAGCGTGCCGCGGTCGCCTAGTTAATACAACCGAAGTGTTCGCTTACGGTATCAAGATTCGCGCACGACTACAACTCAGATCTACACCAAGGAAAATTGGAGACGAAGAGCAAATCTCAAAGTAAGCAAAACTTTTTACATTTCGATCAAGTAAACTTCAAGGAACAGGTTGTTTCTTCATTCTTAGCTGCAGATATTCCACTTCATGTACTAAACCATCCTTCTAAGTCTCTGTTTGCTAGAATGGGAAAAGTATTGCCTTCGGAGACTGCAGCCCGGGCATGTATTGCTAAATTGGCATCCCAAAAAGAGGAACAAATTCTAGAATTACTTCGTGACAAAAACATTTTTTTGATTGTGGATGAAGCGGATGTTGCTAAACAAAAGTATCTTAGTGTGCTTGTGGGCAGCTTAGATGCTCCAAATCAGACATTCCTCGTTAATTGCCATCCACTTGACAGCGGTCGCAATGTTAATAGCAGTATTATTCTGCACACTGTGGATGACATATTGCGACAACTTGAAATAAAACGCGAGAATTTTTCATTGTTCTTGACTGATGCTGCTCGGAACATGTCTTCGGCTGGAAAGACATTAAAGGAATTATACCCTTCTTTGACGCATGTCACCTGCGTTGCGCACTTACTACATAACTGCGCTATGCGTGTGCGTGCTCATTTCAAAAATATTGATGAAGTAATAGCAACGATCAAGGCAGCAACAATCAAAAACAAAGATCGCAAGAAAGACTTTCATGATGCTGGTCTGCCATCTCCTCCTGACCCTGTAATTACAAGATGAGCAACTTGGCTTAGAGCTGCCTTATGTTATAGTGAGAACGTTCCAGCTGTTCGTACCATTGTCAACAATTGGACGAGTGCAGGCCTCTTAGTCAGCAGAGCAAAAGACGCTATGAATGTGGAAGGTTTGGTGTCGGACTTGGTTAAAATAAATCAATACCGGACTCTAGCAGCCAACATAGAGTTCCTGCACAATAACACTGCACAGAAGTGCCTGCACAAGAAGTGCCTGCACAATAACCAAAGCATACGGACTGCCGAAGAATATGCAGTTCGATGATGATCCTTGCGCAATTAAAGACTACATTAACAAACGACTATCCAACTCTGATTTAGAAACAATAATAAACTGTACCAGTTTGACAATTGACCCAACAAGCTACGCACTATTGCAAAAAGCCCAGCCAACCTCTGCTGCTGTTGAGAGGTCGTTTTCTATGCTCAATAAATTACTGAGAAAAGACAGAAATTTTGATGTCAAGAACGTAAAAAAATGTATGATGCTGTATTACAATAAAACGTCCTTGTAATTATACTGCGTGGCTTTCGTTAAAAAAATCATAGACATACTGTTAGTGTACAGTACAGTTGCGATAGCAACGCAATTTTGGTGTTACACACTAATTGATACCGGTACGCACGATGGCTCGTTATCCTGGGTTTTAATGTCATGCGTCGCTTTGTTGCATTAGCTTCAACACTGAGTAATTGAGAAAATGTTCGAAGTAGGCTACCTTTTTCTTTAAAAACTTATGTAAATTGCAGATTATAAAACATATTTAATTACTCTACGGATTATCGATACCACCTGGAACATCGGACACAACTTTCGTCTGAAAGATCAGCAAAAGACCTTGATGAAATATGGAGTTGTATATAAATTAACGTGTTCTTGTGGTTCTAGTTTTATAGGACAGACTAGACGTAATCTTATCAACAGACTTAAGGAGCATTCCAGTTCGGATAAATCCGAAGTGTGCCGACATTTAATGGACAATCCTGACCATAAAGTGGACTTTGCCAAACCGAACATTCTTAGTTGCTCTGGTGATTCTGCACGCTTATTAATTCTTGAGTCACTTTTTATTCAAAAATATGAGCCATTGCTTAACGTTGACTCCAAATCCGCCCCTCTTTACTTATTTAATTGTTGATTTAACTCCGTCAGTCTTTTTATTAGCTTTTGGTTTATGACGTTATAATTATACTACTTATTTTGACCCGTTGCCTGGGTTATGCTATTACTTGTAGTTAGAATTGTAAATTCTAGTTCTTACAGTTTTGTACTGCCTTGCATACACTACTGATGATGACAGCTGAATTTATGTCGTCGAAACGTCCAGTTTTGAGATTTACAGCGGCTTTATTTTTCCTCCTTAAGCTATTTAATTAATAAAGTGCAACAAGACAAAAATAATACGCGGAAGCGTATTATTTTTGGAAGACAGACGAATGGAAGACAGCATGGAAGACAGCAAGCCAGACGAATGGAATGAGCCAGACGAATGGAAGACAGCATGCCAGACGAATGGAAGACAGCAAGGGCATGCGGCTGTTAAATCTTTGCTCCAAAAATCTCGTTATGACTGCAAATAAAAAACAAATGGCCCCTAGTCCCCGGCAGCCCTTAAGTGGGCAGGGGGTGCGAAGAATCTCCGGGTTGGGGGGAATGAAGTTTGGGAGTTGGAATGTGGGAAGTATATGTGGAAGAGGAACGGAGGTTTGCGAAGAGCTACGAAAGAGAAACGTAGATGTATGCTGCATACAGGAAGTGAGATGGAGAGGTGAAGGAGCTCGATTTATGGGTGTTAAAGAACGGAGATACAAGTTTTGGTGGTCAGGAAACGATGCTAGGGTAGGCGGAGTGGGTATTTTGGCGAAAGAAGAACTATGTAGCAATGTGGTGGAAGTTCGAAGAAGAAGCGATAGGGTGATGTCGATGGTGATGATGATTGGAAAAGAGATCATGAGAGTGATATGTGCGTATGGTCCTCAATGTGGAAGATCAGTGGCAGAGAAGCAACGCTTCTATGATGAGCTGGCTTGTGAATGGGACCTTAAGAGCAACAATGAAATGGTGATGGGTTTGGGAGATTTTAATGGACATGTGGGACAATCAGTCGATGGATTTGAGAATGTACATGGAGGAAATGGAGTAGGTGAGAGAAATATGGAAGGAAGATTGCTATTAGAGTTCTGCGATGAGAAAGAGTTATGCGTGGCCAACACATGGTTTAAGAAGAAGGAAGAGAGAAAGATAACGTACAGATCTGGAGGAAATGGTACAGAAATTGACTTTGTGCTGGTTGGAAGAAATCAAAGGAAATATGTGACTGATGTAAAGGTGATTCCGGGAGAGTTACAGCATGGTCTTATAGTTGCTAATGTACGAGGTAGAAAACTGAAAAGACCTGGGAGGAAAACTAACATCATATGTAGAAGAGTGTGGAAATTGAAAGAAGAGGAGACAAAAAGCAACTTTAAGCAGAGAGTAAGAGAGTTGGTGGATATGGAAGCTCCTGATTTGTGGAAATCTTTCAAAGAAGGAGTCTTGAAAGCATGTGATGAGTTGTGTGGAAAGAAAACTTTACGTAGACATGGAGGAAGCACATGGTGGTGGAATGATAATGTCAAGGATGCTATTGCGAGGAAGAAGGAAGCGTACAAGACATGGTGCAATGCAAGATCTGAAGAGAACAAGGAGGTGTACAATAGCTTAAAGAAGAAAGCAAAAAAAGTGGTGGCAAGAACCATGAAAATAGAGGCTGAAAAAGAACTGAACGAATTGGGCAAGACCCCGAACAGCATTTTTAAGTTTTTAAAGTCCATGAAAAGAGATGGGAAAGATGTTGAAGGTGGAAGTTGCTTAAGAGACAGTGCTGGAAGGCTGGCTTTCTCGGAGGATGACAGGAAAAGAGTTTGGAAAGAACACATGGAGAAGATTATGAACGAAGAAAACGTGTGGGATCAGGTGACCGATGCAGACATGGTAGAAGGACCCATAGAGAGGATTACTCCTGCAGAGGTGCTAAAGGCCATAAAGGTTATGAAAACAGGAAGAGCAGCTGGTTTGTCAGAAGTAAACATCGAAATGATAAATGCAAGTGGCCAAGTTGGAGTAGAGGTGATGACAGAACTATGTCAGAAAGTATTGGATGGAGCAGGTATGCCAGACGAATGGAAGACAAGTGTAATGTTGCCAATTTTCAAACGAAAGGGTGACGTAAGGAGTTGTGCTTCTTATAGAGGTGTGAAATTATTGGAGCACGGAATGAAGGTTGTAGAACGAGTATTGGAAAAGAGGATACGAGGGATGATAGCTCTGGATGATATGCAGTTTGGATTTATGCCTGGAAGGGGGACGATAGATGCACTATTTGTAGTGAGGAGATTGCAAGAA